>JAKVIS010002067.1:0-26085 GCA_033119425.1 Bufotes viridis
AGGGGCATGGCAAGTTCACAGAATTTTTTTTTTTTTTGGCACGAGTTAGCGGATATTGATATATATATTTTTTTTTTACAAAGTCTCCCTTTCCGCTAACTAGTGACAAAAAATAAAATTTTACATGAACTCACCATACCCCTCACGGAATACCTTGGGGTGTCTTCTTTCTAAAATGGTGTCACATGTGAGGTGTTTGTACTGCCCTGGCATTTGAGGGTCTCCGCAATCATTACACGTATGGCCAGAATTAGGAGTTTCTGCGATTCTCATTATATTGAGCATACGGGTAATGAGATTTTTTTTCCCGTTCAGCCTCTGGGCTGAAAAAAAAAAAAAAAAATGAACGGCACAGATTTCCTCATTCGCATCAATCAATGTGCATGAAAAAATCTCTGCCCAAAAATGTGCAAAAAAAAAAAAATTAACAGCACAGATTTCCTCATTCGCATCAATCAATGTGGATGAAAAAATCTCTGCCAAAAAATGTGCAAAAAAAAAAAGTAGTAAGGCCCCATTCACACGTCCTCAAAAATGTCCGCATCTATTCCGCAATTCTGCGGAATAGATGCGGACCCATTCAGTGTGAATGGGGCCGGCGGTGATGCGGAGAGCACACTATGTGCTCGCCGCATCAGCATTTGCGGAGCTGCGGCCGCAAACTTCCGGGTTTCGGCCCCCAAACATCCGGCCGCAGCTCCGCAAAAGATAGAGCATGTCCTATTCTTGTCCACAATTGCGGACAAGAAAAGGCATTTTCTATATAGTTCTGGCAATGTGCGGATCCGCAAAATGCGGAAAGCACATTGCCGTTGTCCGTGTTTTGCGGATCCGCGGATCCATGGATCCGCAAAACACATACGGACGTCTGAATGAGCCTTACAGGGGGGTGATTAGTGACAGGAAGTGATCAGGGGGGTGACATGGGGTGATCAGGGGTTAATCGGGGGTTAATCAGGGGTTAATCAGTGACGGGGGGGGATGGATGGGGGGGGTCTGTGTGGTGATTGGTGCACTTACAAAAGATTCCTTTGGTGGTCCCAAGCAAAAGGGACCACCAAAGGAACGATCAGCAAGCATATCAGACGCTGTTAACAAAACAGCGTCTGATATGTGATTTTTTTTTAACTTCTACAGCCTGCCAGTGCACGATCATCGCTGGCAGGCTGTAGTTTAACTTCTTCCCGACGCGATCCTGTGAACGCGCGTGCGCGCGTCTCCAGGAAATCTCGCGTCTCGCGAGATGACGCCTCGGCGCGTCCAAGAGGAACAAACCGACCGCCGCCAGGACGCAATCCTGCGTTCGGCGGTCGGCAACTGGTTAAATTCTAGCACCCCCGGGACAAGTCACATAGGGGTCGTCCATCAAGCTCCGCCCTGCCACCGCGGCGCCTCTAACGTCCCTTCATGTCCTTCACTGAGCCTGTCAACCGACCCAAGCAGTACTGGGGGGAGGATTTGGATAGTAAACAGACCACTGACGTGGGGGGGGGGCTAAGCAGACAAATCGACGTGGGGGGGGGGTGTTGCTAGCAGTCAGATCGCTTACCAGGGGGGTGGGGTGCTAGTGGTGTTGGTAACTTGGGTCAAGCGGGTGACTCACCCCATCAGACTGGTGTCACCCAGTGCACCCCCTTGTAACACCACTGTTGTGGTGTATTGTACTTGTCAATTTTACATTGACACTTGTAGGCTTCTGTACAAATGCTGAAGTAAAAGTAAGTGGTTGCCGAGAACCAGCACTATAATTATTGCAGCACAGGTCTTGAAAAGAGTCAAATCTATTTCAGAAGCAGGGCCGGACTGGCCATAGGGCAGAGCGGGCATTTGCCCGGTGGGCCGGGCCGAACGTTAGCCTGAAAATCAGGGGCGGACTGGGCCGGGGGGCAATTGCCCCGGGCCTCTCTGTGTTGCTACTGTGTCACCTGACAGGCTGTCCGGGCCGGCCGGAATGAATCATTCATGATTCATAATTCTCTGGGCTGGCGCGGCTGCGGCGCGCTGCTGCCTGTGAAGATCATGTAGTAGGAGGCGGGGCGGAGCGGAGCCGACTCACTTACCTCACGCGCTCCAGCTTCCAGAGGGAGACGGCCGTGGAGGTGTGCAAGCAGCAGCCTATCAGAGAGGCCGCCGGACCGGCGCAGACGTCATCGCGCCGCCAGACTGCAGCTGCGCTGCGCTGTTGTAAAGAGGAGTGTGGTACTGTCAGGACGGGAGTGAAGTGAAGGCGCGCGATTAGGACAGCCTGGACAGGTGCAGGAGCAGGAGGTAAGTATTTGACACTTTTTTTCCCCCCTCTTCTCTCAGTCTCCACTTAATGGCTACAGGGGGGGCCTGGACTCTGGCACAATATAGGAGAGGGGGTGGACTCTGGCAACATTATAGGGGGTGGACTCTGGCACATTATAGGGGGGCCTGGACTCTTGCACATTATAGGGGAGCACTGGACTCTGGCACATTATAGGGGGGCCTGGAATCTGGCACATTATAGGGGAGGGTGGACTCTGGCACATTATAGGGGCCTGGACTCTGGCACATTATAGGGGGCTGACTCTGGCACATTATAGGGAGGCCTGGACTCTGGCACAGTATAGGGGGCCCTGGACTCTGGCACATTATAGGGGGCCTGGAATCTGGCACATTAGAGAGGCCCTGGACTCTGGTACATTATAGGAGCCTGGACTCTGGCACATTATAGTGGGGGGGCCTGGACTCTGGCACATTATAGGGGGCTGGACTCTGGCACATTACAGGGAGGCTGGACTCTGGCACATTATAGGGGGCCTGGACTCTGGCACATTATAGGGGGGCTGGACTCTGGCACATTATAGGGGGCCTGGACTCTGGCATATTATAGGGGGCACTGGACTCTGGCACATTATGGGAGGCTGGACTCTGGCACATTATAGGGGGGACCCTGGACTCTGGCACATTATAGGGGGCCTGGACTCTGGCATATTATAGGGGGAGCCCTGGACTCTGGCACATTATAGGGGAGCCTGGACTTTGGCACATTATAGGGGGCCCTGGACTCTGGCACATTATAGGGGGCCTGGACTCTGGCACATTATAGGGGAGCACTGGACTCTGGCACATTATAGGGGGCCTGGAATCTGGCACATTATAGGGGAGGGTGGACTCTGGCACATTATAGGGGGGCCTGGACTCTGGCACATTATAGGGGGCCCTGGACTCTGGGCACATTATAGGGGGTGGACTCTGGCACATTATAGGGGTGGACTCTGGCACATTTTAGGGGGCCTGGACTCTGGCACATTATAGGGGGCCCTGGACTCTGGCACATTATAGGCGGGCCTGGAATCTGGCACATTATAGGGGGGCCCTGGACTCTGGCACATTATAAGGGGGCCCTGGACTCTGGCACATTATAGGGGGCCTGGACTCTGGCACATTATAGGGGGCCCTGGACTGGTATATTATAGGGGGGCCCTGGACTGGCACATTCTAGGGGGGCCTGGACTCTGGCACATTATAGGGGGGCCCTGGACTGGTATATTATAGGGGGGCCCTGGACCGGCACATTATAAGGGGGGGCCTATGGCTACTGGCACAATATAGGGGGGGCTATGGCTACTGGCACATTATAGGGTCGGGCTATCATACTGGCACATTATTGGTGGGCACTATAGGGGCATCTACTGAGGCCACAAAGAACGGTTATTTTATATGGGGGGCTCTGTATAGGGGCATTTTATACTGGGACACATTATGGTGGGTACTATGGGGAAGGTGGGAGAGGAGTACTATGGGGTCACTATGTGGTCATCAACGGGGGCACTGAGAAGGGGTATTATATACTTACAAATTATGGGGGACACTGAGTGCATCTAATGGGGCACTATATATGGGGCATTTTATACTGGTACATTATGGGGGCACTATGGGGACATTAGCTCAACTGGGGGCATTACAAGGGGGTATTTTTTGTACTGTCTATTATAAGGAGAATTATAACTACTGGGGGGACATTATGGTGGTCTTTATTACTCCCCCATGGTATGAACCCCCTAGTATCAGCACCAGCCACTCCCTGCTCTGCTATCCCTCTGCACCTTTTCCAAATCCTTATTAACCACTTCAGCCCCCCTAGCTTAAACACCCTTAATGACCAGGCCACTTTTTACAATTCTGCACTACACTACTTTCACCGTTTATTGCTCCGTCATGCAACTTACCACCCAAATGAATTTTACCTCTTTTTCTTCTCACTAATAGAGCTTTCATTTTTCACAAAATTTATTGTTCTACATGTCTTTGATAAAAAAAATCCAATAAGTGTATATTTATTGGTTTGGGTAAAAGTTATAGCGGTTACAAACTATGGTGCAAAAAAGTGAATTTCGGCATTTTGAAGCAGCTCTGACTTTCTGAGCACCTGTCATGTTTCTTCAGGTGCTAGAATGCCAGGATAGTATAAATACCCCCCAAATTACACCATTTTAGAAAGAAGACACCCCAAAGTATTCGCTGAGGGGCATGGTGAGTTCATGTATCATTTCATTTTTTTTTCACAAGTTAGCGGAAAATGACACTTTCTGAGGGAAAAAAAATAATAATAAAGTTTCCATTTCTGCTAACTTCTGGCAGAAAAAAAAAAAAATCTCCCACGGACTCACTATGCCTCTCAGTGAATACCTTGGGGTGTCTACTTTCCGAAATGGGGTCATTTGTGGGGTGTGTTTACTGTTCTGGCATTTTGGGCGGGGCTAAATTGTGAGCAGCCATGTAAAACCTAAAGGTACTCATTGGAATTTGGGCCCTTTGCGCACCCAGGCTGCAAAAAGTGTCACTCATGTGGTATCGCCGTACTCAGGAGAAGTAGGGCAATGTGTTTTGGGGTGTATTTTTACATATACCCATGTTGGGTGGGAGAAATATCTCTGTAAACTGACAACTTTGTATAAAAAATTTTAAAAAGTTGTCGTTTACAGCGATATTTCTCACACAAAGTATGGGTATATATAAAAATACACCCCAAACACATTGCCCTACTCCTGAGTAGAGCGATACCACATGTGGTGACACTTTTGCAGACAAGATGCTAAAGGGGCCCAAAGTCCCATGAGTACCTTTAGGATTTCACAGGGCATTTTTACGCATTTGGATTCTCATGCTTTAGGACCCCTAAAATGCCAGGGCAGTATAAATACCCCACATGTGACCCCATTTTGGAAAGTAGACAACCCAAGGTATTCTGTGAGGGGCATAGCATACGGGTAATGAGATTTTTTTTCCGTTCAGCCTCTGGGCTGAAAAAAGAAAAAAAATGAACGGCACAGATTTCTTCATTCGCATCGATCAAAAAAAAACCACATATGGACATGTGAATGGAGCCTTACAGGGGGGTGATCAGTGACAGGGGGGTGATCAGGGAGTCTATATGGGGTGATCAGGGGTTAACATGGGGTTAATAAGTAACAGGGGGTTTAGTGTGGTGCTTGGTGCTACTTTACAGAGTTACCTGGTCCTCTGGTGGTTGATCCCAGCAAATGGGACCACCAGAGGACCAGGTAGCAGATATATCAGACGCTGTTAACAAAACAGCGTCTGATATACCGCTTTGATGCGATTTAATTCGCATCTACAGCCTGCCAGCGATTGATCATCGCTGGCAGGCTGTAGTATCACTGCCAAGCTGTGCACTGCTGTGAACGCGCGCGCGAGATGACGCGCGGATGCGTCCAGTAGGAACAAACCTGCCGCCGCCTGGACGCATCCGTGCGTATAGCGGTCGGCAAGCAGTTAAGAAATATTTATCATTAGAATAAAACACATCAGCTCCGCCGAGCCCCGGCCAAAGTGTGGCAGTGGTGTCCGAGATAACCAAGGGTCAAGCCAAGTAATCGTAAGTTTTCATAGGAAATATATTTATGTTATACAGAGTCTAATAAAGGTATATATATAAATTCTCCTGGCAGCCCACATTTTATTACCTGTATGCTAGCTTCACATTCTGCAAGCATCCACCTGAGTGTCAGCATTCTCTGCTACCAACAAAGCTTTCAATTTGGAGCGAAAATTGCATATCACAGCAGACTTCCCAGGCAATAGAGTACTGTCTTTGACAGACCAGGAAAAAGCTGTCAGTGAGGTGGTGTTGTGGTTCGCTTGTGTACGGAATTGGTGGTATTTGCCAGAGTTGCTGGAGAACTGTGAGTGCTATTTCGGGGGCACTGACCTGTACAGGGTGTGGAGGTTGAGATCCACTGAGGATATTATAAGACTTTTCTGTAGCTTCCTATATTGTTGCAAGGTCTGTATGTTGGTTGTTACAAAGCTTGTGTGTTGGCTGAAGCCTTCCTATCTTACTGGTGGCTGGCCCTGCCCCTCAATTGTGCTTCCAGTTTTGGCCCCCCCCTAGACTACAAGGGGGTGGGGCCTGTTGGGGGTCATGTGATTGGGCTGCTCAGTCAAAAATGCCCGGGCCTATTTTTTGTCCCAGTACGGCCTTGTTCAGAAGAGTCATGGTTATTCATATAACCTCCTGCACTTTCACCCATCCGCTGATGACTGGCAGTTCTCTACTAGAGAGAAAGGGAGAAAACTAGGTAGAAGACTGTCAATCATCAGCAGGTGGGCAGGGAGATCAGGAATTTATGAATAACCATGACTCTTCTCAGGTGGCCGTGACTCTTTTCCAGGCCCGGTCTGCAACGATCGTGATGTTGGTTCTCGGCAACCATTTACTTTTAAATGGCAGACCTCTGAAATCAACTCACCTGTCTCTACTTTATTCTGCCGTTAGTATAGGCAGCATAAAGGTGATGACAGATTCTCTTTAAGACCAATAGATAGGAGTAGTTGGTTGTCTACAGATGGTGTTATAGGCAATCTCAGCTCTGTTGCAATGTGTAACTGATTTATTCTGATTTTCACTGTCATGGCAACATCTAGCTTAGAGGTTGACTGCAAAATTACTTTTCTTTGACAATAAATAAAGTGAAGCAACTCATTTTATTGTAATCTGTAAAGCATGAGAATAAATTGTTCAGTTTTAGTTTAGCTTTTTTTGGGAAATAATTTGCAGTTTCTTGAAAGCCAAGGATATAGCACAATAATTTGTATATTTGCGGAGACGTACAGTTTGTGATTTTATCTGAACTAGGAATGACATACCATTTGTTCTGAATAATGAATACAATTTTTATAGTTTTTTTTAACATTCTAAACTTTGGTTGTTTGTGATTTTTTATTTTTACATGGAATTTTTCTCTAAACTGGCCACTAACCTATTGATTTCATTTTTGTATCTTACTGTCAGGGTTATAAGAGTGGCCAAACCTTAGCACATGGTCTGCTGTCTGCAGAAACATATAGCCGACGGTAGAGGTTTTGGCATACCATGCACAACCATCCTAGAAACTGTTTAAAGGCTATAGACACATGACTGAGGGGGTTTGATTACTGTATAGGGGCTCTAAGGTGACATAATTGCTGTTTGGGTGCAATAAGGGTAGTAAACAACTTTGTGGGGGCACTAAGGGGACATAACTATTGTGGAGGGCACTAAGTAGGCATTATATTTTGTGGTGGCACTGAGGGGGCATTCTACTGTGTGGGAGCAATGAGGGGACATAACTACGGTGTGGGGGCATTAAGGGGGAATAACTACTGCGTGATGGCACTACGGGGAGATGACTGCTGTGAACGGGGCACTAAAAGGGCATTCTACTGCGCTTAACCAGCTGCAGGAGGGGAGAATGGGGGAAGTTGATTGTGGGTGGTACCATTCAAAATGTGTTATGAGGCCCAGGATTTGTGTTTGGGGGTCTGTATTTGTTCACAAGGTCTATATTTATTTCTAGGGCCAGTTTGTATTTGTTTGGAGAGCCTGATCTGAAATCTTCTGGTGTAAGTATTTATTCAAGGGTCCTATTTCGGTTCCCTTGAAACGCTGTGCAGTAAAATTGACATGTACTTTTATTCTAGCACTCAGTACTATTACTTTGATACCAATTGTTAGAAGTTCCTGTTATGTTTTACCACTTTTACTAAACAAAAAAATTACTTTGTGATACTATATTCTGAGAGCCATATGTTTTTGTGGTATAAACAACTTTTTGATCATTTTCTATTTTTTTTAGGGGGCAAAAAACAGCAAATCCAGCATTGACTATATTAGAGTTGTCATGATACCCGAATTTTGATTCAATTTCAATGCCAAGAAAAGTAATACGATACTCGATATCAATTCGATACCCAGACAGACAACATGGGGTTATTGTGCGAGTATTTTTTGGGTGTTTTTTTTTTTTTTTGCAAAGTATCGATTGCTCACTTTATGAGGAGGCACTTGCATAATGGGGTCACTTGCAAATAATGTGAGGCACATGGAAATCTAAATTGATAAAATCATATGTCTCACATTAATAGTCACCTACATCAACTACCTCATCACATAATAGACAATATGGGGTTAATGTGTGAGCGACATGGTTTTATCAATTTTGACCTTCATGTACCTAACATTAATAATAAATAACCCAATCATGAACCTCACATTAACCCCATGTTGCTTATTAGGGGTTACTTACTATTAATGTGAGACTTGTGGTTTTATCAGTTTGGACCTCCATGTGCCTCATAGCCATAGTAAATAACCCTACATTATTAGTATCAGTTTGGACCTCCATGTGCCTCATATCAATACTAAATAACTCCACATTAATAGTATCAGTTTGGACCTCCATGTGCATCATATCAATAGTAAGTAACTCCATCATGTACTTCTCATTAACCTCATGTTGCCCATTATATGAGTACATGATAGGGTCACTATTACTATTAATGCATACCTTTGTGTTTTGAAAAACACAAAGAGTGACTTTATGTGCTATACGTGCCCCAGCAATTTTTTTATATTAGGTCACACCTCTAACTCCACCTAAAACATAACTATACACACCCAGTCCCCTTAATGCCAACACATTGTAATTATTTCCCCTTTGTGCCAGCACACAGTAATAATGTCCACACTGTGCCCCCTTTACAGCAGTTATGTCCAAATCACAGCGCGTCCTATAAGCGGACTAGGCAGCCTCGTAGAGCGCCCCTTGGGAAGGGGCGCTGCTAGGAGCGCCGGCCCTGCCTCATACTGCAGCCGCCCAAACGCTCTATATTGAGCCTCTGGTGGTTGCAGCACTGCCCGGGCTGGCGCATCCAAGAGGAGAGGAGCTGACAGGAGGGAAGCGCTCAGTGCTCCCTCCTGGCGCTCAGCGCTCCCTCCTGTCAGTCCCTCATTGTAGTGTGGCCGAGCCCTGTATGGTCCGCGGGTACAGGGAGCATCTGTCTCCTGTACCTGGCCGGACTGACAGGAAGTGCGCACACAGTGTGCACTTCCTGTCAGTCCGCTCGGGTACAGAAAACAAAAGCGCCTGTAGCCGCGGACCATACAGAGCTCGGCCACGCTACACTAGAGGTAGGGTGGAATGGGAAAGAGAATGACATGGGGGGGGGAGAAGAATGACAAGAGGGGGAAGAGAATGACAAGAGGGTCAAAGAGAATGACAAGAGGGGGAGAGAATGACATTGGGGGGGGGGGGAGAATGACAAGAAAGGGAGAGAGAATGACAAGGGGGGAAAGAGAATGACATGGGGGGGGAGAATGACAAGAGAGGGAAGAGAATGACATGGGGGCGAGAGAATGACAAGAAGGACAAAGAGAATGACAAGGGAAGGAACAGAATGACAAGAGGGGGGAGAGAGAGATCTGGCGTTAGTTAAAGGGGTTCTGCAGTTATCTATCCTCTGGATGGATCATCAGCATCTGATCGGCAGGGGTACGACACCCGGGACCCTCGCCGATCAGCTGTTTGAGAAGGCAGCAGCGCTGGCAGTAGCACCTCGGCCTTCTCGCTGTTTACCGCAGGCGCAGTGACGTCACGACTAGTATCACTGGCCTTGGCGGGGTTAAGCTCTGTTCACTTGAATGAAGCTTAGCCCCGCCCAGGCCAGTGATACTAGTCGTGACGTCACTGCAAGAAGGCTGAGGTGCTACTGCCAGCGCTGCTGCCTTCTCAAACAGCTGATTGGCGGGGGTCCCGGGTGTCGGACCCCTGCCGATCAGTTTAAATAAACTGCAGAACCTTTTTAATATGGCAGATCATATGGGTGGGGCATTGTGATGTCACATGGGGGGGCGGCAAACTTTTCTTTTGCCTAGGGCGGCAAAAATCCTTCCACCGGCCCTGCCCCTCACAGTAGTTATGCCCACATTGTGCCCCTCACAGTAGTTATGCCCCCATTGTGCCCCCTTCACAATAGTTATTCCCACATTGTGCCCTCTTCACAGTAGTAATGCTCACATGTACTTCCTTCACAGTAGTCATCTTTCAAAGTCTCCATATTCTAGAAAAGTCAGCAAGATGCAGAGAGGACGGACTGGATGTTCCTGATGCATATTTTCATCGACATTAGATGATGTGAAAAAGGAGGAAAAGCAAATGGCAGAAGAAGGGGTCCCACCTGTGGGGCAGGAGAGCGCTGGTGTTGGAGAAGTGTGTACAGCCCCTATTTAAAGTTCCATTAAAGGTGCCATGCAGCCATTAACAAAGAAGACTGACTGTACAGTGCCGTCTTCATTAAAAATTGAAGGGCGATGTGTGAGGGCATTGTGCTGCTGCTGTGGAGCTCCAGCAGCTGAGAGGAATGGTGAATGGGCACAGAGACAGCTGTCCCGCCAACTCCGGGACAGTTGGGAGGTATGTTAATATTAGGCACATGGAGGTACCAAAGTAATAAGACCATGTACCTCACCTTAATACAGGCATACAGCATGAAGCACATACCTGTAAAAACAGCAGGAAGTTTCTCCTGCAACAAGGTCCTACTGGATGTTGTAGGAAAAAAAACCCTGTAATGATGTCATTGCCATGTGACCAGTAAAAAGTGGAGGTTACTGGTCACATGGGGATGACATCATCGTAGGTCCTTTATCCTATTAGGCACGCAGCACCGCAAGATGTGTGGAACGTGGTAAGTGTATCTCTCCCCTGCCCTCCAGTTCTCCTCCTCCCTCCTTGACACAGCGCCATTGGGTCACTCAGTTTTTTCATTGCTGACAATGGGCGGTCCCGTGGGAAGGGGTGATCTGCCTCCTTTTCCACTGTGCTGATGAGAACACTGCGTCCATTGTGCTTTGCAAGCTCCATGTTCTCTGATTGCATACAAAATGAGTATCAAAGTGTCAAAAAAAGTATGAAGAAAAATGTATGAAGATAACCCGTGCTGCCATATATATTTTTTTATGGCTCTCACCATGCAATTTTAATAGCTCATATTTTTCCAGAAGCGGCAATATCAATTATGCTGATTTTTTATATATCATAAATGAAAAAAAAAGGGGGGGGGGGTAAGTTATTAACATTTGTATTTTTTAACATTTTCAAAAATATTAATAAACTTGTATTAAACTTTTGATCCCACTTTGTTCAATCTTCTGCTACATTTGGCGTAAATTCAAGTCACATGTCAGGAAGAAGATAAGGCATATGGTATGGGGTCTGTATGTATTTAGCGCTTCTGGTGTCTGTATTTATTTTGGGGTCAGTCCAGAGTCTGTATTTAGGGGTGCTGGATAGTGCTGTATGGAATAGTGTAGTCTACTAAACTACTCCAACCTTTTTTTAGGTATACTGGTGTAGGCTGGTCAGAAAAAAGGGAGGAGAACTCATAGAACCTTTGCACTGGGACCACCAAATAGCCCTGGATCGATTATTGGACTCCTATAGATCTACTGTAGTTGCTTCCCCTTTGAGTACATAGGTTCAGGAAATGAAGGATATGCCCTATGTTCCTCCTTTCCTAAGTATGGTAGGTTGGAAGTAGCAGCACAATCTGGACAAATCTACATGTAACACATTTGAACTCAGGTAAAGAGAAGTTTCTCACCCACTATTTTTGTTGTTTGTGCTCACTTATAGCAAAAGTGAAAGCCAGACCTGAGCTGGTGGCTATATAATGGTGCTAATGTTCTAGCTTCTTATCATGGGAGGGACATACCTATTTAGTGATAAGGATGTGATCAATAACATATTTAAATAATTAGATTAACGCAAGATAAATAAAATAATAGAGCACATAGGTCAATATTACTGCCTCTTCACCTCAGAAAACTGCATTTTCCGAGTTTTTTGATGTTTAATTACTGATAAATTATTTGAGTGGTAATTGTACTTGGCAAAGGAATAATGAATTTTTGGGGTCATGTTGGAACATTATTGAAGTTAAAGTGTGCACTGTCTAGCTATTAAAAGAAATATTTTAAGATCATTGTGTAAAAGTTCCCATCCACATTGGGTAAAACTGATTATGGTGGGATGAGATGATGATCTAATGTAAGGAATTACATGACAATAGATGTGAGGTGGTGAATTGGTCATGTTAAAGTCAATTGAAGTAACTAGGCATGCTTGGCCAAGCATAACACTGAGTTGGCCTGGCCCACCAGAGTAACAGAGGATCCTCCAGTGGGCCCAGGCTCCACGTGCATATTCCCTGTAATTAACGACCAAACGGCTCTAATATTTCTTACCGATACGGACCAGGAGGGTACAGCATTATCATAGTATCGCTGCTGTAAACCAACCGTGCGAGTGTACAGCGGAAGCACGGAAAGAGGCACGAACGAATCAGGTGCCCCACGTGTGAGTATACACCGCTGGCTTGAGACTTGCCACTACAGCAGAGAACTCCTGAAATCGATGTGGATGCAGATGATAACCACAACATATCGAAGGGAGAATCGGTACCCAAGGTCCGGGTAAGACTGTTTTGCACATTTAACAAGCTAGCTTGGTATAACACGTGTTTCTGTGGTGGGACGCCGCCACAGAATCGCCCAAAGCAGGACGCCACTCATTCAACTCGCGATTCTCTGAGGACTGTTACTATTTAATATTGGAGCATTTGGAGTAACGAATTTTGTTGGCTGGACATTGGTCACTATACACTGCCTATACCTACAGTACGTCAGAGAGAGTATTACCCCAAACCCATTGCGGTCTTAGTTTTTGACTATATTGCGTCACCACTTACTTTTGTTTTCATATACCTACTATCCGGTGCATGAATTCTAGTTTTTGCTGCCTAGTGCAATTTATTATTCAATCTTGATTGGTGCTGTGTACATATATTAGGAATATTGCTCCCTTTCTGTAATCCAATTGGTGCTAATCCGAAGACTGTTGCTGCTATAATATATTGTTTTTAGAGTGTGCACAACCTTCATTTTATGAATTATTGAAATAAACTTATATATGAATTACTCTGTATGGTCCGGATTATCTGAGTGTGCCCAGCCACTTTTCCAGATTTTGTGGATAGTATATATATATGGATCTTATATATAGAGATGGCCCGAACTATTCGCCGGCGAACAGTTCCCGGCGAACATAGCTTGCTCGCGTTCGCCTCTGCCGGGCGAACATATGCGATGTTCGGTCCGCCCCCTATACATCATCATTGAGCAAACTTTGACCCTGTACCTCACAGTCAGCAGACACATTCCAGCCAATCAGCAGCATACCCTCCCTCCCAGACCCTCCCACCTCCTGCACAGCATCCATTTTAGATTCATTTGGAATTTGCAGTCTTAGTGAGAGGAGGGAGACTGTAACTGCTGCTGATTTAATAGGGAAATCGATAGCTAGGCTAGTGAATTCAGTGTCCACTCCAGTCCTGAAAGACTCATCTGATCTCTGCTGTAAGGACAGCGTCCTGACAGCACCCCAAAAAGCCCTTTTTAGGGCTGCAACATTAGTCTGCTTTTTTTTTCCTTTATATACATATTGCAGTTGCCTGGCCTGCCTGTGTGTGAGGAGCTGCAGGCCCACAGACTGTAGTGTGCCCACTGCCAGTGCTCACCCTTGTCATTCCGTGTGGCACAGGACTTTGCTTAAAAAAGGCATTTCATTTTTACACTTTAATCTAAGGTCAGTTGCCTGCCAGTGTGTGTCAGGCTGACTTCCACTGACTGTAGTGTGCCCACTGCCAGTGCCTACCACTCATACCGGCTGGCACAGGACTTTGCATAAAAAAGGCATTTAATTTTTACACTTTAGTGTAATTTCAGCTGCTTGCCTGCTGCTAGTGTGTGTCAGGCTGACTTCCACTGACTGTAGTGTGCCCACTGCCAGTGCCCACCCCTGTCATCCCATGTGGCACAGGACTTTGCATCAAAAAAAGGCATTTAATTTTTACACTTTAATCTAAGTTTAGTTGCCTGCCAGTGTGTGTCAGGCTGACTTCCAGTGACTGTAGTGTGCCCACTGCCAGTGCCTACCACTCATACCGGCTGGCAGAGGACTTTGCATCAAAAAGGCATTTCATTTTTACACTTTAGTGTAATTTCAGCTGCTTGCCTGCTGCTAGTGTGTGTCAGGCCAACTTCCACTGACTGTAGTGTGCCCACTGCCAGTGCCCACCCCTGTCATCCCATGTGGCACAGGACTTTGCATCAAAAAAGGCATTTAATTTTTACACTTTAATCTAAGGTTAGTTGCCTGCCAGTGTGTGTCAGGCTGACTTCCAGTGACTGTAGTGTGCCCACTGCCAGTGCCCACCACTCATACCGGCTGGCACAGGACTTTACATAAAAAGGCATTTAATTTTTACACTTTAGTGTAATTTCAGCTGCTTGCCTGCTGCTAGTGTGTGTCAGGCCGACTTCCACTGACTGTAGTGTGCCCACTGCCAGTGCCCACCCCTGTCATCCCGTGTGGCACAGGACTTTGCATCAAAAAAGGCATTTAATTTTTACACTTTAATCTAAGGTTAGTTGCCTGCCAGTGTGTGTCAGGCTGACTTCCAGTGACTGTAGTGTGCCCACTGCCAGTGCCCACCACTCATACCCGGCTGGCACAGGACTTTACATAAAAAAGGCATTTAATTTTTACACTTTAGTGTAATTTCAGCTGCTTGCCTGCTGCTAGTGTGTGTCAGGCCGACTTCCACTGACTGTAGTGTGCCCACTGCCAGTGCCCACCCCTGTCATCCCGTGTGGCACAGGACTTTGCATCAAAAAAGGCATTTAATTTTTACACTTTAATCTAAGGTTAGTTGCCTGCCAGTGTGTGTCAGGCTGACTTCCAGTGACTGTAGTGTGCCCACTGCCAGTGCCTACCACTCATACCGTCTGGCAGAGGACTTTGCATCAAAATAGGCATTTAATTTTTACACTTTAGTGTAATTTCAGTTGCTTGCCTGCTGCCAGTGCGTGTCAGGCCCACTTCCACTGACTGTAGTGTGCCCACTGCCAGTGCCAACCACTGATACCGGGTGGCACAGTAGCTTGCCGATAAATAAGGCATTTCATTTTTACACATTAGTCTAATTTCAGTTGCTTGCCTGCTGCCAGTGTGTGTCAGGCCCACTTCCACAGACTGTAGTGTGCCCACTGCCAGTGCCCACCACTGATACAGGGTGGCACAGAACCACTTATCAAAAAAAATGACAGGCAGAGGCAGGCCACCCGCAGGGGCCGTCGTGGTCGTGGTGCTGTGATTTCCACTGTCCCTGGAATAATGCCTAGTGTTTAGAGGCCATGTACCCTGAACCCGAAAAATTCTGAGGACGTAGTTGACTGGCTTAGACAGGACACCCAATCTTCAACAGCTTCCGCTAAGAACCTTGACGCACCATCTTCCTCCAGCTCAGCTTTGGTCACCTGCTCTCAAGTTACCACGCACCCGCCCGCCGCTGATAGGAATAGTACTAGTTAAGACATCACTCATATAGGGTGTCACAGCACATTGCTCTGTGCACGCGCAGTGCCCCAATTTGGGAGTATGAGGACCGACCAAGCTGCTTTTCCATCTCCCGGTTCCTGAAATCAATTCAGTTTGGTGTATGAGAGTTTGGTCTGTCATTGTGAAGGCAGTCGAAGGTACCAGACCTAAAAAATTTTCACAAAGGCAATCCCTGATATGGGATGTAACAGGGATTAAACTGATGAGAATAGTACTACAGAAAATACCACTCATATCGGGTGTGACAGTAAATTGCACGGCGCAGACGCAGTCACCGTGGTTTAAAACAGAGTGGAGGGAGCCAGCGTTTTTAACCATCTCCCGTTCGAAAAATCTATTCAATAAATGGCCCTCAGATTGGGGACGTTAGAGGGATTAAACTGATGAGAATAGTACTACATAAAATACCACTCATATCGGGTGTGAGAGTAAATTGCACGGCGCAGAAGCAGTGACCGTGGATTAAAACAAAGGGGAGGGAGCCAGCGTTTTTTTAACCATCTCCCCGTTCGAAAAATCAATTTAATTGACCTTTTGGGGACCCTTGGTGTTGTACGTGGCTGGGTGGAGGAAGAAACCTTCAATGACATCACCGGGACGTGGCTAGCTTGGTATCCAACCTTGTGCAAATGGGGAGTTTGTGGTTGTGCAAATGGACTGTTTGCGGTGCATTAAAAGGGAGTTTGGTATGTCAATGTCTGAGAATCAGGCGTAACCCTTACACTACCTGATCGATACAACATCATACCTGATCGTATACACACACTGGATGTTTTAAAGCATGTTATTCCAAACAATTTAGGAATGTTAGTTGATTTATGCCCTTTATGGATTAAAACCCGACTCTGCGTCCACTACGTAATTTTCCATGGGAGTTTTGCCATGGATCCCCCTCCGGCATGCCACAGTCCAGGTGTTAGTCCCCTTGAAACAACTTTTCCATCACTATTGTGGCCAGAAAGAGTCCCTTTGGTTTTTAAAATTCGCCTGTCTATTGAAGTCTATGGCGGTTCGCCCGGTTCGCCTGTTCGCGAACATTTGCGGAAGTTCGCGTTCGCTGTTCGCGAACTGAAAATTTTATGTTCGCGACATCACTACTTATATATGAAGCAAGTCCCATAATTGTCCATACAGTGATTAAGTACAGGTGCATTACAAACATACAATACCATCAAATCACATATAATAGTAACAACATAGTATAGAGTGCGTGTGTCTGGCATTTGGCATATGTAATTAGTGACATCTTGGTAATATACATAGTAGCCACGTTATAATGTGGTAAAGGGCAACATTAGTGTATACTTAAAAATATACGTAGAGCAGTGACATAGCCACAGTATTTTTTGGACTGAGTGGGAATGGTAGATGGATTCAAAAGTAGAGTGGGAGAGGGGAGCCTACAGGGAGGGGAGAACGGAGTGTTGGGAAACGACCTGACTCCGTTTTACCATCACCACAGGCCACCCTGCTCAAAGGAATCCAAAAATCTCCAATTCCGCATTCAGCCCTCTGGGGAGCATGGTGTCAAATTCAAAGATGCGTCTCGATTCTTGTCTAGACATTGCAAATACGTGGTTGTCCCCCCTCCATGATCTTTTAACTTTCTTTATAGCTGTAAATGTTAAGCTTGATGGATCACAATTGTGGAAGTATTTAAAATGTTTAGATAATGAGTGTGCCTCATAGCCTTTCTTAATGTTGGCTACATGTTCAGATATCCTTTTCTTTAGTGGCCTTTTGGTACGTCCTATATATTGTTTTTCACATGTACACTCCACTGAATAACAACCAGAATACGGGAGACACTTCAAGGACCAATATTTACCTCAACACACACAGCACAACAAAGAAAGATTAGAAGAGGTAGACACTCCCATAAGAGAAAACAGGAGAGGACACTACAGAGCATAACGAACATAATAAGCATCAGTAGCGCCACATTAACGGTAGCACAGATCACTATTTTAAACAAAGGGTTAAAGTTTGCCCCCTTTAACGCAGTAAATAAATTCTCTACGTATATAGGGATTGAGAAATTTATAAGAAACCAATAATATCTGACCTGGAATCTAATACAAAGTACAAACATACAGATCTGAAAGATAAATCAAAAAAGTACCCAAGACAGGAAACAAGTGAAGAAATGACTAACTTTAAGAAAAATGTAGAGCAGGACTTAAGGAAAATCAAATCAAGAAAGATGAATAGCAATTTAAATAAAAAGGAAATAGAAGCACTACGACAATTACAACAAACAAAAGAGATTACTATCCGACCGGCAGACAAAGGAGGGGCGGTGGTGATACAAGATACGACAAATTATCTACTAGAATGTTATAGACAATTAAATGATAAGACAACATACACAAAATTAAGAAATGATCCCACCGAATCATTCTTTCAGAAATTAAAAGAATACTGTGATAGAGGGATATAGGCAGGTTTCCTCCTTGAAAGGGAGGCTAAGTTTATACTAAACACTGAAAAAAGTATCCAAGCGTTCTATACTGTTCCCAAAGTCCACAAAAACCTACAATCCCCGCCCGGGCGCCCTATCGTTTCGGGAATTAACTCAATCTCATGTAACTTATCACTATATTTAGATAAATGGCTACAACCCTATGTCAAGAAAATGCCTTCTTATATTCGAGATACCACAGATATACTTAAGGAATTGGAACAGATAGAATGGCGTGATGGGTGGATATTGGGAACCCTAGATGTGGGAAAAAACATCAAAAGGGGATTAAGGCCCTACGAAAGCAGCTGATGATGGACAGCAAAATCCCAAATGAACAAATTGAGTTCATACTAGAAGGAGTTCTATACATCCTCTCTCACAATTATTTTGCGTTTTAACAAGAATTTTTCTTACAAAAAACTGGCACTGCCATGGGCACCATGGTGCTATGGAGACGTTATATCGACGACATCATTTTTATATGGCAAGGCACACAAGATGAGTTGAGTACATTTCTTGAGGGGATCAACAATAATGAAAAAAGTCTTGTTTTCACTCCCATGGTCAGCCAAGAAGGGGTAGAATTCCTTGATCTAGATATTAAAATACAGAATAACAAACTGATTTGTAACACCCACTTTAAACCAGTCAGTAAAAATAGCTATATCAAGTTCGACAGTTGCCACCTCCCCAGATGGCTAATCGATGTGCCAACTAGCCAATTTAGAAGGCTGAAACGCAACTGTACGATGGAAGAAAAATTTGAGGAAGAAGCTGGACAGTTAAAATTACAGTTACTAGAGAAGGACTACCCATTAAACCTAATCAATGACTTACTGGTCAAAGTGAGAAAAATGGAGAGAAGGGATTTTTTCCAAGACAAAAAGAAAAAGGATTTGAGAGATGAAACTCTCCGTATTATTTTACCTTTTAACTCACGGTATCGTAAGGTGGAACATATAATACGTAAACATTGGAGTCACCTATTGAGAGACAAATGGATAGGAACACTTCTAACCGAGACACCTAATATCACATACAAAAAGGCCACCAACCTTGGAGGAAAAGTTGCACCTACAGTTAAGAGAAGGATAGATAACACCAGCAACTGGTTATCCTCAAAAGGTTTCTTTAGGTGCGGGCGCTGTAAAAATTGAAAAATTACAAACTTTCCAAAAAAGAGGACTGTGGTACAATCTAGCACAAACTCATTTCAAATTACCATCCAAGACTGCCTAACATGCAACTCCACTAATGTTGTATACCTAGTGGAGTGTACATGTGAAAAACAATATATAGGACGTACCAAAAGGCCACTAAAGAAAAGGATAGCTGAACATGTAGCCAACATTAAGAAAGGCTATGAGGCACACTCATTATCTAAACATTTTAAATACTTCCACAATTGTGATCCATCAAGCTTAACATTTACAGCTATAAAGAAAGTTAAAAGATCATGGAGGGGGGGCAACCACGTATTTGCAATGTCTAGACAAGAATCGAGACGCATCTTTAAATTTGACACCATGCTCCGCAGAGGGATGAATGCGGAATTGGAGATTTTTGGATTCCTTTAAGCGGGGTGGCCTGTGGTGATGGGAAAACGGAGTCAGGTCGTTTCCCGACACTCCGTTCTCCCCTCGCCGTAGGCTCCCCTCTCCCACTCTACTTTTGAATCCATCTACCATTCCCACTCAGTCCGAAAAATACTGCGGCTATGTCATTGCTCTACGTATATTTTTAAGCATACACTAATGTTGCCCTTTACCACATTATAACGTGGCTACTATGTATATTACCAAGATGTCACTAATTACATATGCCAAATGCCAGACACACGCACTCTATACTATGTTGTTACTATTTTATGTGATTTGATGGTATTGTATGTTTGTAATGCACCTGCACTTAATCACTGTATGGACAATTATGGGACTTGCTTCATATATAAGATCCATATATATATACTATCCACAAAAGATTGCAGGAGAATTGAGGTAGCTAGTCCAATCCAGGATTTGGTGATCACCGAAACATGAATCAACCAATTACATCAGATTCTGTATAAATAGACATACAAGAAACCACTGTGACTATCCACTGAAGAAGGGGACTGTCCCCCGAAACTCGTTTGGGCTAGTTCACTGTGGATGTATCTGCCGTTCAGCTGACATCCTCCGGCTATTTAACCGAGCCATCTATCTCCACTATCAAGCATCTATCTTCCAGTGAGACGCTGTGGAAGGTCCGACAGTAGTACCCAGAAGCACGCTTCCACCTCTGATCTCCCGCGTGTGCCGCTCTCCCGTGTCACGTGGGACGCCGCGATACAGCCCGACACCACGCGGGACGCCGCAGGTGTAAGGCAGAGAACATGTCGGGCGTGCCACCGAATTGCTGAACGGGAGGGAGGTAAGAAGTCCATGTGTGTCTGTCTCATGCAAAGAAGAGAAAAGAGATTTTACATATAATTGCACTCAATACAGAAAGTTGACACTTGTATTGAATGGAGTAAGACGGCAGTGAGGATAATAGACTTGCAAGCCAAAGTCTACATTGATGCTCAATTAACCGCATTTTCACAATACCAGAGTGCACTTCTATTCTCATTTACGGCAAATTGACTGCATATACCGCAATACTACCGCAATTCTATCACCTGCGAGTGATCATTACCAGAACAGACTGTTCATCCACACAGACACTATCTGCTACACCCCGTTATATCCAAAGGGTGGCATATAGTTCCACAAGGATTAGATTTACTTGTCTCATTTTATTTTATTTATTCTGTTTTATTATGCTAGGTGCATATGTTTTATTACATTTGATGCATTGGTTTTAATCCACATTACTTTAAATAAATGTTTTTACGTGTTGCGATCTGAGGAGTGTGCCCCCCTAGTTTTTCAATATTGTATCCTACATATGATTTTTAATCGCTGTATATTATGTTTTTTGTGAGGCAAGGTTTACAACGTTTATCTGACAGGTTAAGTCATGTGGTGTTTTTTAGAGCAGGTTATTACGGATGCGGCAATACAAAATATGTCTACTTTCTTTTTGTTTCAGTTTTACATACAGTAATAAAGCATTAAAAAAAAATTATGTTTTTCTGTCTCTATTTTCTGAACGCCATATTTTGATATGATTTTTTGATAATTCATTATTACACTTTTTGGTGCAAGGTGACCGAAAAATTGGTAGATTGTTACGGATGTGGCAATACCTAATATGTATACTTTTTCTTATTTATTTAAGTTTTACACAATAATAGCATTTTTGAAACAAAAAAATAATGTTTTAGTGTCTCCATAGTCTGAGAACCATAGATTTTTGATTTTTTGGCCAATTGTCTTAGGTAGGGTCTCATTTTTTGTGGAATGAGGTGACTGTTTAATTTGCGGGGCATACACCCTTTTGTTTTTTTGTTTTTTACAGTATTCACCTGAGGGGTTAGGTCATGTGATATTTTTATAGAGAAGGTCATTACGGACACGGTGATACCTGATATGTTTACTTTTTCTTATTTATTTGGAGTTTTACATAATAGTAGCATTTTTTAAGCAAAAAAAATAATGTTATTTTAGTGTCTTCATAGTCTGAGAGCCAAAGTTTTCTTTATTTTTTGGCCGATTGTCTTATGTAGGGTCTCATATTTTGCAGGATGAGGTGACGATTTGATTGGTACTATTTTGAGTGGTATATGCCCTTTTGATTGTTTAGGGTTTCATTTTTTGTGATGGTAGGTGACAAAAAAAAATGTCTTTTTGGCACTGTTCTTAATTTTTTTTTACTGTGTTCGCCTGAGGGGTTAGGTCATGTGATAATTTTATAGAGCAGGTTCTTACGGACGCGGCGACACCAAACATGTTTAGGGGATTTTTTTTTCTTAATTTTTAACCAATTATAAATGTGTGTATTTTGGAAATTGTTTGAAAACTTTTTTTACACTTTTTACTTGACTCAGACCCACTTGGTTCTTGAAGATCCAGTGGGTCTAATGGTTCTACAATACACTATGGTACATTGTATAATGTACTGCAGTGTATTTTTAATTCATAGGAAGCTTGATCAGGCTGCTGCCTATCAGGCTCACATACCATGGCAACTGGATGCCTGCATATGGTGTCCAGCTTCCATGGTAACAGTTGCCATGGCAACCATTGAATGCTTCAGAGCGGCGTCTTCTGGTTACTATGGCAACTGATGCGAGGGGGGAAGGAGGGAGCTCCTTCCCTCTGCTATATGTTGGGCTGCCAGAGAAGAGATCAGCGCAGCGCCGGAAGGGGAGTGGGACAGCTTCCTCCCTGTTAACCCCTTCCATACAGTGGTCCCTACGGACCGCGGCATTGAAGGGGTTAAACGGCGGACATACACTGATGTCGGCTGTTACAGTAGATTGTCAGGTGTATGTTAGGTGATTGTCAGGTGAACAATCGCAGCGATCCAAAGGCAGGGACCGCTGTGATTGGTCCTCTGCTGTCTGTGACACCCGTTTAGATGCCGGTGTCACCGCAAGTGTACTTGAGGTGACACTTTCATCTCAGGACGTACTGTGCACGTCAAGATGCGGTAACTAACTCCATCATGACGTACACAGTACGTCATTGGTCATTAGGGGTTAACACCGTCAACCGTATGTTTACTCATAGCTATGTATAATGTGGCAATGTGAACACTGGGGTGTGCAGTGAAACCCCAGGGAGGCCGTCAGAGAGAGCGTGTCACCAAGGTGCCTGGCCTTGGGGGAGTGAAAGCCCAAGTACCAGTGTTAGTATAGCTGGCTCAGCCAGTTCCAGGGCGGGCTTTTACTGGGAACAGGCAATGTGCTGGGTGGGTGCCTGTTCCCCATGCTCCAGTCCAGGATTTTGGACAATGCCCATGTCCAGAGAGGATATTTAATCCTCTTGTTGGACATGGGTGGGGCCCCACTCTGGAGAGAGCTTTGGAGACAGAGGCTCTGTGTGAGTGGTCTCGGCTGAGTTGGCTGAGAGACCACAAGGCTGGGAGTAGCCTGAAGTTTGGGGGTCCGCGACGCCTAGGGATAAGGATTCGCATGGTCAGCGTCGGGCGGACGATTGGACCACAATCCCCCAAAAGACACCAGTGAGGTAACAGCCAGGAGGCTGATGGACATTTGGCTGGAAAAGCCGCATGGGTGCTGTGTGTGTGAACAGTGTTTTAGGTGAGTCAGGGATACACTGTGTTAAGTTAGAGCCCAGCCGGGCAGGTGTTTGTTTTGAATTTCATTTATTTATGTTGATGCTGAGACAATAAAGCGATGTTTGGCCCCTAAAGCTGCAGTGGACAACAGTCTGTATGTGAACGATCCCCGAGACCAGAGCTAAACCCCCACATTTGGTGTCGGATGCGGGCAGTCGTCCCTGCTGAAAAAACGCAAAGTGTTGCTAGGGGCAACGACCTGGCTGAGAAGAGCAGGTGCTGTGAATGTTGCCAAGGAATTGCTGTTTTGCTGTGCAGTGATTTAAAGGGCCAGAAGCCTGCTTGTTCGCTGGAGCAGGTGCTGCTGGAAAACTGCTGGTGTTAATCTGGACTTATTTTCTTCTGTGGTGCCGACACGGTGCCAAGTGAAGGTGCAGAGTTTGATGAAATGTATAATGATAATGTGGGTCTATGTGCAAGAAGTGATGAGGATGATGACAGTCCTTTTCCTTTGCAGGCTGTGATTGGGGAAAAAGCTCCCCCTGTTGGTAAAAATGTGGATGGTATAAAAATGCTAATTGACGTTGAGAGCTCACAACTGAGGGAAACCACTGTGAAAAATGTGCAAGTACATGGGGCGGTCCTAGAGGGTGTACCACACGTGCTGAAGTGGATATAAGTCTCCACAGGTTTCTATGGTTAATAAAATGTCCCAGGTGGGGATTAACTCATCGGTGCCCCTAGAGGGACGGAAATGAGAATGACATGAGCAGTATATATGAAGCAGGTGCTATGACCGACAGCAACTCTGAGAGAGAGGCTGCCATGTTGAGGTCTTGCCAAACTGACGTGGTTACTGGTAGCAACCAGGCGATAGTTATACCTGATGTGACAGAGTTCAGTCGGGTGACGTCAGCCTAGTGTCTGAAGCTCATATCCAGGCAGTCTTAGATGACCTGACAGGACAGTACAGCTGGCAAACAGGAGGCTGCCCTCCTCTCGCCACACGGTCCCTAGATACGATAGAGAAGGGACAAGCTGCCGTCACAGGGTCACCGAAGAAGGCTGAAGGGTCAAAGAGGAGACCCCAGAAAAGATGAGTGAACTGAAGGTCTACCTCCTGGTGTCTAGGGAGGGGAAAAGACTCCAGAAGACACAAAAGTCTATAGTAGACCTCAACAGTGGGCTTGAAGAGTCCCTGGGTGGAAATCTCACAGAGTGTCTAAGGAAGAATGGTGGTACTCCTACAGCTGCTGTTACACCAGAACAGAGTGAAGAGCTGCTGGAAACAGAAGGAAGCCCAAGAGCGGGCGCTGCTAACAAACTGGTCCGAAAAACTAAGAAGAAGACCATGGCCCTCTCCTTGGCTAGAGCCCTTGAAAAGCGCTTAAGGAGCGAGATGAATTGGAGAGGCTGAACAAGCAACTCAGAGCAGAGATGGAAGATCTCAGGAGCTCAAAGATGAAGTCTATGAGTTGGAGAGAGCCACACAGCTGTACTCCTGCGCAGCAGGTGGAAGAAAATGAGATACCTGAAGAGAAGATCTCTGAAGATGCCAGAGAAGTCAGAGCCCGTTAAGAGATGGGTCTGGAGGTGGTTGCGCTGTGTTGCCAGCCGAGGCAGAGAGATGGAAGATGTATCTGCTGAACCAGATGGTGGTGCTGAGGTGGATGCAGAAACCCAGAGACTCGTGGCAGTGTGTGGGCCAGGACCTGGTCATGAAAGACATTCCCTCTGCTGTCAATGCCTGCCAGAAAGCCAACCGATCTGCTGGGAAGAAATACGAGGGACCGACAACCAGTATGAGGGTCCTGTCTACTCCGATGGGCTGGCTCCTGAATCCTGCCCGAAAGAGAGAACCATGTCCCGGGTGAACCTCTGCAGGGATTGCCAGAGAAGGCAGACGGAGTCTGGCGAAGGTCTGATGTCCCGGTGCCTCAACCTTGATGAGAGAGAGGAGGAGGAGTTAAGAAGGAAAGCATATGATGCCATGTCCGTTGAAGCATAAGACTGTGCTAATAAAGTGAATGGAGACTCCCAAAGAAAGACTGGAAAAGGAGTCTGCTGAAGTGAGGGTACCACTGAAGAAGCAGAAGATTCTGAAACTGAAGCCAAACCTGACATAACCCCTGAGGAGTAAAGGAAAAAGAAAGATGCTATCTGTGGATGAAACAAAGAGACAAAAAGAGGCTGACAGGTCAAGGTCCGCTAAAACTGTGGTAGTTGCTAGTAGCGACCAGGTGTCTCTAGTATGTGGACAAGGTGACGGGTAGGATAGAAAGCTTCGTGTTTGTGACGAACTGGGCTCTGCTGGCGTGGTTGTGGCAGAATAAGGGGAAGCCTGTGGTGCTGGCCACATCTTCCAGGGGGACCCTTGAGCTTAAAGATGGCAAGATGATGCTGGTGCCCTATCACGAGCGACCAGGCGGTACATGTATTCACCCCCACAGGTGTGAACAGAGGGAGATATGTGGCAATGTGAACACTGGGGTGTGCAGTGAAACCCCAGGGAGGCCGTCAGAGAGAGCGTGTCACCAAGGTGCCTGGCCTTGGGGAGTGAAAGCCCAAGTACCAGTGTTAGTATAGCTGGCTCAGCCAGTTCAGGAGCGGGCTTCTACTGGGAACAGGCAATGTGCTGGGTGGGTGCCTGTTCCCCATGCTCCAGTCCAGGATTTTGGACAATGCCCA
>JAKVIS010002068.1:0-26046 GCA_033119425.1 Bufotes viridis
CAGCAGCCATCACTGATCTCCTAACTGCCATACACTGTCACATGTCCTACAGCAGCCATCACTGATCTCCTAACTGCCATACACTGTCACATGTCCTACAGCAGCCATCACTGATCTCCTAACTGCCATACACTGTCACATGTCCTACAGCAGCCATCACTGATCTCCTAACTGCCATACACTGTCACATGTCCTACAGCAGCCATCACTGATCTCCTAACTGCCACACACTGTCACATGTCCTACAGCAGCCATCACTGATCTCCTAACTGCCATACACTGTCACATGTCCTACTGCAGCCATCACTGATCTCCTAACTGCCATACACTGTCACATGTCCTACAGCAGCCATCACTGATCTCCTAACTGCCATACACTGTCACATGTCCTACAGCAGCCATCACTGATCTCCTAACTGCCACACACTGTCACATGTCCTACAGCAGCCATCACTGATCTCCTAACTGCCATACACTGTCACATGTCCTACAGCAGCCATCACTGATCTCCTAACTGCCATACACTGTCACATGTCCTACTGCAGCCATCACTGATCTCCTAACTGCCATACACTGTCACATGTCCTACTGCAGCCATCACTGATCTCCTAACTGCCATACACTGTCACATGTCCTACAGCAGCCATCACTGATCTCCTAACTGCCATACACTGTCACATGTCCTACAGCAGCCATCACTGATCTCCTAACTGCCACACACTGTCACATGTCCTACAGCAGCCATCACTGATCTCCTAACTGCCATACACTGTCACATGTCCTACAGCAGCCATCACTGATCTCCTAACTGCCACACACTGTCACATGTCCTACAGCAGCCATCACTGATCTCCTAACTGCCATACACTGTCACATGTCCTACAGCAGCCATCACTGATCTCCTAACTGCCATACACTGTCACATGTCCTACTGCAGCCATCACTGATCTCCTAACTGCCATACACTGTCACATGTCCTACAGCAGCCATCACTGATCTCCTAACTGCCATACACTGTCACATGTCCTACAGCAGCCATCACTGATCTCCTAACTGCCATACACTGTCACATGTCCTACAGCAGCCATCACTGATCTCCTAACTGCCACACACTGTCACATGTCCTACAGCAGCCATCACTGATCTCCTAACTGCCACACACTGTCACATGTCCTACTGCAGCCATCACTGATCTCCTAACTGCCATACACTGTCACATGTCCTACAGCAGCCATCACTGATCTCCTAACTGCCATACACTGTCACATGTCCTACAGCAGCCATCACTGATCTCCTAACTGCCATACACTGTCACATGTCCTACTGCAGCCATCACTGATCTCCTAACTGCCATACACTGTCACATGTCCTACAGCAGCCATCACTGATCTCCTAACTGCCATACACTGTCACATGTCCTACAGCAGCCATCACTGATCTCCTAACTGCCATACACTGTCACATGTCCTACAGCAGCCATCACTGATCTCCTAACTGCCATACACTGTCACATGTCCTACAGCAGCCATCACTGATCTCCTAACTGCCACACACTGTCACATGTCCTACAGCAGCCATCACTGATCTCCTAACTGCCACACACTGTCACATGTCCTACAGCAGCCATCACTGATCTCCTAACTGCCATACACTGTCACATGTCCTACAGCAGCCATCACTGATCTCCTAACTGCCATACACTGTCACATGTCCTACAGCAGCCATCACTGATCTCCTAACTGCCATACACTGTCACATGTCCTACAGCAGCCATCACTGATCTCCTAACTGCCATACACTGTCACATGTCCTACAGCAGCCATCACTGATCTCCTAACTGCCATACACTGTCACATGTCCTACAGCAGCCATCACTGATCTCCTAACTGCCACACACTGTCACATGTCCTACTGCAGCCATCACTGATCTCCTAACTGCCACACACTGTCACATGTCCTACTGCAGCCATCACTGATCTCCTAACTGCCACACACTGTCACATGTCCTACTGCAGCCATCACTGATCTCCTAACTGCCATACACTGTCACATGTCCTACAGCAGCCATCACTGATCTCCTAACTGCCATACACTGTCACATGTCCTACAGCAGCCATCACTGATCTCCTAACTGCCATACACTGTCACATGTCCTACAGCAGCCATCACTGATCTCCTAACTGCCATACACTGTCACATGTCCTACTGCAGCCATCACTGATCTCCTAACTGCCATACACTGTCACATGTCCTACAGCAGCCATCACTGATCTCCTAACTGCCATACACTGTCACATGTCCTACAGCAGCCATCACTGATCTCCTAACTGCCATACACTGTCACATGTCCTACAGCAGCCATCACTGATCTCCTAACTGCCATACACTGTCACATGTCCTACAGCAGCCATCACTGATCTCCTAACTGCCATACACTGTCACATGTCCTACAGCAGCCATCACTGATCTCCTAACTGCCACACACTGTCACATGTCCTACAGCAGCCATCACTGATCTCCTAACTGCCATACACTGTCACATGTCCTACAGCAGCCATCACTGATCTCCTAACTGCCACACACTGTCACATGTCCTACAGCAGCCATCACTGATCTCCTAACTGCCATACACTGTCACATGTCCTACAGCAGCCATCACTGATCTCCTAACTGCCATACACTGTCACATGTCCTACAGCAGCCATCACTGATCTCCTAACTGCCATACACTGTCACATGTCCTACTGCAGCCATCACTGATCTCCTAACTGCCATACACTGTCACATGTCCTACAGCAGCCATCACTGATCTCCTAACTGCCATACACTGTCACATGTCCTACAGCAGCCATCACTGATCTCCTAACTGCCATACACTGTCACATGTCCTACAGCAGCCATCACTGATCTCCTAACTGCCATACACTGTCACATGTCCTACAGCAGCCATCACTGATCTCCTAACTGCCACACACTGTCACATGTCCTACAGCAGCCATCACTGATCTCCTAACTGCCATACACTGTCACATGTCCTACAGCAGCCATCACTGATCTCCTAACTGCCATACACTGTCACATGTCCTACAGCAGCCATCACTGATCTCCTAACTGCCATACACTGTCACATGTCCTACAGCAGCCATCACTGATCTCCTAACTGCCACACACTGTCACATGTCCTACAGCAGCCATCACTGATCTCCTAACTGCCACACACTGTCACATGTCCTACTGCAGCCATCACTGATCTCCTAACTGCCATACACTGTCACATGTCCTACAGCAGCCATCACTGATCTCCTAACTGCCATACACTGTCACATGTCCTACTGCAGCCATCACTGATCTCCTAACTGCCATACACTGTCACATGTCCTACAGCAGCCATCACTGATCTCCTAACTGCCACACACTGTCACATGTCCTACTGCAGCCATCACTGATCTCCTAACTGCCATACACTGTCACATGTCCTACAGCAGCCATCACTGATCTCCTAACTGCCATACACTGTCACATGTCCTACAGCAGCCATCACTGATCTCCTAACTGCCATACACTGTCACATGTCCTACAGCAGCCATCACTGATCTCCTAACTGCCACACACTGTCACATGTCCTACAGCAGCCATCACTGATCTCCTAACTGCCACACACTGTCACATGTCCTACAGCAGCCATCACTGATCTCCTAACTGCCATACACTGTCACATGTCCTACAGCAGCCATCACTGATCTCCTAACTGCCATACACTGTCACATGTCCTACAGCAGCCATCACTGATCTCCTAACTGCCACACACTGTCACATGTCCTACAGCAGCCATCACTGATCTCCTAACTGCCATACACTGTCACATGTCCTACAGCAGCCATCACTGATCTCCTAACTGCCATACACTGTCACATGTCCTACTGCAGCCATCACTGATCTCCTAACTGCCATACACTGTCACATGTCCTACAGCAGCCATCACTGATCTCCTAACTGCCATACACTGTCACATGTCCTACAGCAGCCATCACTGATCTCCTAACTGCCACACACTGTCACATGTCCTACAGCAGCCATCACTGATCTCCTAACTGCCATACACTGTCACATGTCCTACAGCAGCCATCACTGATCTCCTAACTGCCATACACTGTCACATGTCCTACAGCAGCCATCACTGATCTCCTAACTGCCATACACTGTCACATGTCCTACTGCAGCCATCACTGATCTCCTAACTGCCATACACTGTCACATGTCCTACTGCAGCCATCACTGATCTCCTAACTGCCATACACTGTCACATGTCCTACAGCAGCCATCACTGATCTCCTAACTGCCATACACTGTCACATGTCCTACAGCAGCCATCACTGATCTCCTAACTGCCATACACTGTCACATGTCCTACAGCAGCCATCACTGATCTCCTAACTGCCATACACTGTCACATGTCCTACAGCAGCCATCACTGATCTCCTAACTGCCACACACTGTCACATGTCCTACTGCAGCCATCACTGATCTCCTAACTGCCATACACTGTCACATGTCCTACAGCAGCCATCACTGATCTCCTAACTGCCATACACTGTCACATGTCCTACTGCAGCCATCACTGATCTCCTAACTGCCATACACTGTCACATGTCCTACAGCAGCCATCACTGATCTCCTAACTGCCATACACTGTCACATGTCCTACAGCAGCCATCACTGATCTCCTAACTGCCATACACTGTCACATGTCCTACAGCAGCCATCACTGATCTCCTAACTGCCATACACTGTCACATGTCCTACAGCAGCCATCACTGATCTCCTAACTGCCATACACTGTCACATGTCCTACAGCAGCCATCACTGATCTCCTAACTGCCATACACTGTCACATGTCCTACAGCAGCCATCACTGATCTCCTAACTGCCACACACTGTCACATGTCCTACAGCAGCCATCACTGATCTCCTAACTGCCATACACTGTCACATGTCCTACAGCAGCCATCACTGATCTCCTAACTGCCATACACTGTCACATGTCCTACAGCAGCCATCACTGATCTCCTAACTGCCACACACTGTCACATGTCCTACAGCAGCCATCACTGATCTCCTAACTGCCATACACTGTCACATGTCCTACAGCAGCCATCACTGATCTCCTAACTGCCATACACTGTCACATGTCCTACTGCAGCCATCACTGATCTCCTAACTGCCATACACTGTCACATGTCCTACAGCAGCCATCACTGATCTCCTAACTGCCATACACTGTCACATGTCCTACAGCAGCCATCACTGATCTCCTAACTGCCACACACTGTCACATGTCCTACAGCAGCCATCACTGATCTCCTAACTGCCATACACTGTCACATGTCCTACAGCAGCCATCACTGATCTCCTAACTGCCACACACTGTCACATGTCCTACAGCAGCCATCACTGATCTCCTAACTGCCATACACTGTCACATGTCCTACTGCAGCCATCACTGATCTCCTAACTGCCACACACTGTCACATGTCCTACTGCAGCCATCACTGATCTCCTAACTGCCATACACTGTCACATGTCCTACAGCAGCCATCACTGATCTCCTAACTGCCATACACTGTCACATGTCCTACAGCAGCCATCACTGATCTCCTAACTGCCATACACTGTCACATGTCCTACAGCAGCCATCACTGATCTCCTAACTGCCATACACTGTCACATGTCCTACAGCAGCCATCACTGATCTCCTAACTGCCATACACTGTCACATGTCCTACAGCAGCCATCACTGATCTCCTAACTGCCACACACTGTCACATGTCCTACTGCAGCCATCACTGATCTCCTAACTGCCATACACTGTCACATGTCCTACAGCAGCCATCACTGATCTCCTAACTGCCATACACTGTCACATGTCCTACAGCAGCCATCACTGATCTCCTAACTGCCATACACTGTCACATGTCCTACAGCAGCCATCACTGATCTCCTAACTGCCATACACTGTCACATGTCCTACAGCAGCCATCACTGATCTCCTAACTGCCATACACTGTCACATGTCCTACAGCAGCCATCACTGATCTCCTAACTGCCATACACTGTCACATGTCCTACAGCAGCCATCACTGATCTCCTAACTGCCACACACTGTCACATGTCCTACAGCAGCCATCACTGATCTCCTAACTGCCATACACTGTCACATGTCCTACAGCAGCCATCACTGATCTCCTAACTGCCATACACTGTCACATGTCCTACAGCAGCCATCACTGATCTCCTAACTGCCACACACTGTCACATGTCCTACAGCAGCCATCACTGATCTCCTAACTGCCATACACTGTCACATGTCCTACAGCAGCCATCACTGATCTCCTAACTGCCATACACTGTCACATGTCCTACAGCAGCCATCACTGATCTCCTAACTGCCATACACTGTCACATGTCCTACAGCAGCCATCACTGATCTCCTAACTGCCATACACTGTCACATGTCCTACAGCAGCCATCACTGATCTCCTAACTGCCACACACTGTCACATGTCCTACAGCAGCCATCACTGATCTCCTAACTGCCATACACTGTCACATGTCCTACAGCAGCCATCACTGATCTCCTAACTGCCATACACTGTCACATGTCCTACAGCAGCCATCACTGATCTCCTAACTGCCATACACTGTCACATGTCCTACAGCAGCCATCACTGATCTCCTAACTGCCATACACTGTCACATGTCCTACAGCAGCCATCACTGATCTCCTAACTGCCATACACTGTCACATGTCCTACAGCAGCCATCACTGATCTCCTAACTGCCATACACTGTCACATGTCCTACAGCAGCCATCACTGATCTCCTAACTGCCACACACTGTCACATGTCCTACAGCAGCCATCACTGATCTCCTAACTGCCATACACTGTCACATGTCCTACAGCAGCCATCACTGATCTCCTAACTGCCATACACTGTCACATGTCCTACAGCAGCCATCACTGATCTCCTAACTGCCATACACTGTCACATGTCCTACAGCAGCCATCACTGATCTCCTAACTGCCATACACTGTCACATGTCCTACAGCAGCCATCACTGATCTCCTAACTGCCATACACTGTCACATGTCCTACAGCAGCCATCACTGATCTCCTAACTGCCATACACTGTCACATGTCCTACTGCAGCCATCACTGATCTCCTAACTGCCATACACTGTCACATGTCCTACAGCAGCCATCACTGATCTCCTAACTGCCATACACTGTCACATGTCCTACAGCAGCCATCACTGATCTCCTAACTGCCATACACTGTCACATGTCCTACAGCAGCCATCACTGATCTCCTAACTGCCATACACTGTCACATGTCCTACAGCAGCCATCACTGATCTCCTAACTGCCATACACTGTCACATGTCCTACAGCAGCCATCACTGATCTCCTAACTGCCACACACTGTCACATGTCCTACAGCAGCCATCACTGATCTCCTAACTGCCATACACTGTCACATGTCCTACAGCAGCCATCACTGATCTCCTAACTGCCATACACTGTCACATGTCCTACAGCAGCCATCACTGATCTCCTAACTGCCATACACTGTCACATGTCCTACAGCAGCCATCACTGATCTCCTAACTGCCATACACTGTCACATGTCCTACAGCAGCCATCACTGATCTCCTAACTGCCATACACTGTCACATGTCCTACAGCAGCCATCACTGATCTCCTAACTGCCATACACTGTCACATGTCCTACAGCAGCCATCACTGATCTCCTAACTGCCACACACTGTCACATGTCCTACAGCAGCCATCACTGATCTCCTAACTGCCATACACTGTCACATGTCCTACAGCAGCCATCACTGATCTCCTAACTGCCATACACTGTCACATGTCCTACAGCAGCCATCACTGATCTCCTAACTGCCATACACTGTCACATGTCCTACAGCAGCCATCACTGATCTCCTAACTGCCATACACTGTCACATGTCCTACAGCAGCCATCACTGATCTCCTAACTGCCACACACTGTCACATGTCCTACAGCAGCCATCACTGATCTCCTAACTGCCATACACTGTCACATGTCCTACAGCAGCCATCACTGATCTCCTAACTGCCACACACTGTCACATGTCCTACAGCAGCCATCACTGATCTCCTAACTGCCATACACTGTCACATGTCCTACAGCAGCCATCACTGATCTCCTAACTGCCATACACTGTCACATGTCCTACAGCAGCCATCACTGATCTCCTAACTGCCATACACTGTCACATGTCCTACTGCAGCCATCACTGATCTCCTAACTGCCATACACTGTCACATGTCCTACAGCAGCCATCACTGATCTCCTAACTGCCATACACTGTCACATGTCCTACAGCAGCCATCACTGATCTCCTAACTGCCATACACTGTCACATGTCCTACAGCAGCCATCACTGATCTCCTAACTGCCATACACTGTCACATGTCCTACAGCAGCCATCACTGATCTCCTAACTGCCATACACTGTCACATGTCCTACAGCAGCCATCACTGATCTCCTAACTGCCATACACTGTCACATGTCCTACAGCAGCCATCACTGATCTCCTAACTGCCATACACTGTCACATGTCCTACAGCAGCCATCACTGATCTCCTAACTGCCATACACTGTCACATGTCCTACAGCAGCCATCACTGATCTCCTAACTGCCATACACTGTCACATGTCCTACAGCAGCCATCACTGATCTCCTAACTGCCATACACTGTCACATGTCCTACAGCAGCCATCACTGATCTCCTAACTGCCATACACTGTCACATGTCCTACAGCAGCCATCACTGATCTCCTAACTGCCATACACTGTCACATGTCCTACAGCAGCCATCACTGATCTCCTAACTGCCATACACTGTCACATGTCCTACAGCAGCCATCACTGATCTCCTAACTGCCATACACTGTCACATGTCCTACAGCAGCCATCACTGATCTCCTAACTGCCATACACTGTCACATGTCCTACAGCAGCCATCACTGATCTCCTAACTGCCATACACTGTCACATGTCCTACAGCAGCCATCACTGATCTCCTAACTGCCATACACTGTCACATGTCCTACAGCAGCCATCACTGATCTCCTAACTGCCATACACTGTCACATGTCCTACAGCAGCCATCACTGATCTCCTAACTGCCATACACTGTCACATGTCCTACAGCAGCCATCACTGATCTCCTAACTGCCATACACTGTCACATGTCCTACAGCAGCCATCACTGATCTCCTAACTGCCATACACTGTCACATGTCCTACAGCAGCCATCACTGATCTCCTAACTGCCATACACTGTCACATGTCCTACAGCAGCCATCACTGATCTCCTAACTGCCATACACTGTCACATGTCCTACAGCAGCCATCACTGATCTCCTAACTGCCACACACTGTCACATGTCCTACAGCAGCCATCACTGATCTCCTAACTGCCATACACTGTCACATGTCCTACAGCAGCCATCACTGATCTCCTAACTGCCATACACTGTCACATGTCCTACAGCAGCCATCACTGATCTCCTAACTGCCATACACTGTCACATGTCCTACAGCAGCCATCACTGATCTCCTAACTGCCATACACTGTCACATGTCCTACAGCAGCCATCACTGATCTCCTAACTGCCATACACTGTCACATGTCCTACAGCAGCCATCACTGATCTCCTAACTGCCATACACTGTCACATGTCCTACAGCAGCCATCACTGATCTCCTAACTGCCATACACTGTCACATGTCCTACAGCAGCCATCACTGATCTCCTAACTGCCATACACTGTCACATGTCCTACAGCAGCCATCACTGATCTCCTAACTGCCATACACTGTCACATGTCCTACTGCAGCCATCACTGATCTCCTAACTGCCATACACTGTCACATGTCCTACAGCAGCCATCACTGATCTCCTAACTGCCATACACTGTCACATGTCCTACAGCAGCCATCACTGATCTCCTAACTGCCATACACTGTCACATGTCCTACAGCAGCCATCACTGATCTCCTAACTGCCATACACTGTCACATGTCCTACAGCAGCCATCACTGATCTCCTAACTGCCACACACTGTCACATGTCCTACAGCAGCCATCACTGATCTCCTAACTGCCATACACTGTCACATGTCCTACAGCAGCCATCACTGATCTCCTAACTGCCATACACTGTCACATGTCCTACAGCAGCCATCACTGATCTCCTAACTGCCACACACTGTCACATGTCCTACAGCAGCCATCACTGATCTCCTAACTGCCATACACTGTCACATGTCCTACAGCAGCCATCACTGATCTCCTAACTGCCATACACTGTCACATGTCCTACAGCAGCCATCACTGATCTCCTAACTGCCACACACTGTCACATGTCCTACAGCAGCCATCACTGATCTCCTAACTGCCATACACTGTCACATGTCCTACAGCAGCCATCACTGATCTCCTAACTGCCATACACTGTCACATGTCCTACAGCAGCCATCACTGATCTCCTAACTGCCATACACTGTCACATGTCCTACAGCAGCCATCACTGATCTCCTAACTGCCATACACTGTCACATGTCCTACAGCAGCCATCACTGATCTCCTAACTGCCATACACTGTCACATGTCCTACTGCAGCCATCACTGATCTCCTAACTGCCATACACTGTCACATGTCCTACAGCAGCCATCACTGATCTCCTAACTGCCATACACTGTCACATGTCCTACAGCAGCCATCACTGATCTCCTAACTGCCATACACTGTCACATGTCCTACAGCAGCCATCACTGATCTCCTAACTGCCACACACTGTCACATGTCCTACAGCAGCCATCACTGATCTCCTAACTGCCACACACTGTCACATGTCCTACAGCAGCCATCACTGATCTCCTAACTGCCATACACTGTCACATGTCCTACAGCAGCCATCACTGATCTCCTAACTGCCACACACTGTCACATGTCCTACAGCAGCCATCACTGATCTCCTAACTGCCATACACTGTCACATGTCCTACAGCAGCCATCACTGATCTCCTAACTGCCATACACTGTCACATGTCCTACAGCAGCCATCACTGATCTCCTAACTGCCATACACTGTCACATGTCCTACAGCAGCCATCACTGATCTCCTAACTGCCATACACTGTCACATGTCCTACAGCAGCCATCACTGATCTCCTAACTGCCATACACTGTCACATGTCCTACAGCAGCCATCACTGATCTCCTAACTGCCATACACTGTCACATGTCCTACAGCAGCCATCACTGATCTCCTAACTGCCATACACTGTCACATGTCCTACAGCAGCCATCACTGATCTCCTAACTGCCATACACTGTCACATGTCCTACAGCAGCCATCACTGATCTCCTAACTGCCATACACTGTCACATGTCCTACAGCAGCCATCACTGATCTCCTAACTGCCATACACTGTCACATGTCCTACAGCAGCCATCACTGATCTCCTAACTGCCATACACTGTCACATGTCCTACAGCAGCCATCACTGATCTCCTAACTGCCACACACTGTCACATGTCCTACAGCAGCCATCACTGATCTCCTAACTGCCATACACTGTCACATGTCCTACAGCAGCCATCACTGATCTCCTAACTGCCATACACTGTCACATGTCCTACAGCAGCCATCACTGATCTCCTAACTGCCATACACTGTCACATGTCCTACAGCAGCCATCACTGATCTCCTAACTGCCATACACTGTCACATGTCCTACAGCAGCCATCACTGATCTCCTAACTGCCACACACTGTCACATGTCCTACAGCAGCCATCACTGATCTCCTAACTGCCATACACTGTCACATGTCCTACTGCAGCCATCACTGATCTCCTAACTGCCATACACTGTCACATGTCCTACAGCAGCCATCACTGATCTCCTAACTGCCATACACTGTCACATGTCCTACAGCAGCCATCACTGATCTCCTAACTGCCATACACTGTCACATGTCCTACTGCAGCCATCACTGATCTCCTAACTGCCATACACTGTCACATGTCCTACAGCAGCCATCACTGATCTCCTAACTGCCATACACTGTCACATGTCCTACAGCAGCCATCACTGATCTCCTAACTGCCATACACTGTCACATGTCCTACAGCAGTCATCACTGATCTCCTAACTGCCACACACTGTCACATGTCCTACAGCAGCCATCACTGATCTCCTAACTGCCATACACTGTCACATGTCCTACAGCAGCCATCACTGATCTCCTAACTGCCATACACTGTCACATGTCCTACAGCAGACATCACTGATCTCCTAACTGCCATACACTGTCACATGTCCTACAGCAGACATCACTGATCTCCTAACTGCCATACACTGTCACATGTCCTACAGCAGCCATCACTGATCTCCTAACTGCCACACACTGTCACATGTCCTACTGCAGCCATCACTGATATCCTAACTGCCATACACTGTCACATGTCCTACAGCAGCCATCACTGATCTCCTAACTGCCATACACTGTCACATGTCCTACAGCAGACATCACTGATCTCCTAACTGCCATACACTGTCACATGTCCTACAGCAGCCATCACTGATCTCCTAACTGCCACACACTGTCACATGTCCTACAGCAGCCATCACTGATCTCCTAACTGCCACACACTGTCACATGTCCTACAGCAGCCATCACTGATCTCCTAACTGCCATACACTGTCACATGTCCTACAGCAGCCATCACTGATCTCCTAACTGCCATACACTGTCACATGTCCTACAGCAGCCATCACTGATCTCCTAACTGCCATACACTGTCACATGTCCTACTGCAGCCATCACTGATCTCCTAACTGCCACACACTGTCACATGTCCTACTGCAGCCATCACTGATCTCCTAACTGCCATACACTGTCACATGTCCTACAGCAGCCATCACTGATCTCCTAACTGCCATACACTGTCACATGTCCTACTGCAGCCATCACTGATCTCCTAACTGCCACACACTGTCACATGTCCTACAGCAGCCATCACTGATCTCCTAACTGCCACACACTGTCACATGTCCTACAGCAGCCATCACTGATCTCCTAACTGCCATACACTGTCACATGTCCTACAGCAGCCATCACTGATCTCCTAACTGCCATACACTGTCACATGTCCTACTGCAGCCATCACTGATCTCCTAACTGCCACACACTGTCACATGTCCTACTGCAGCCATCACTGATCTCCTAACTGCCACACACTGTCACATGTCCTACAGCAGCCATCACTGATCTCCTAACTGCCATACACTGTCACATGTCCTACAGCAGCCATCACTGATCTCCTAACTGCCATACACTGTCACATGTCCTACAGCAGACATCACTGATCTCCTAACTGCCATACACTGTCACATGTCCTACAGCAGCCATCACTGATCTCCTAACTGCCACACACTGTCACATGTCCTACTGCAGCCATCACTGATCTCCTAACTGCCACACACTGTCACATGTCCTACTGCAGCCATCACTGATCTCCTAACTGCCATACACTGTCACATGTCCTACAGCAGCCATCACTGATCTCCTAACTGCCATACACTGTCACATGTCCTACAGCAGCCATCACTGATCTCCTAACTGCCACACACTGTCACATGTCCTACTGCAGCCATCACTGATCTCCTAACTGCCATACACTGTCACATGTCCTACAGCAGCCATCACTGATCTCCTAACTGCCACACACTGTCACATGTCCTACTGCAGCCATCACTGATCTCCTAACTGCCATACACTGTCACATGTCCTACAGCAGCCATCACTGATCTCCTAACTGCCACACACTGTCACATGTCCTACTGCAGCCATCACTGATCTCCTAACTGCCACACACTGTCACATGTCCTACAGCAGCCATCACTGATCTCCTAACTGCTACACACTGTCACATGTCCTACAGCAGCCATCACTGATCTCCTAACTGCCATACACTGTCACATGTCCTACTGCAGCCATCAATGATCTCCTAACTGCCACACACTGTCACATGTCATACAGCAGCCATCACTGATCTCCTAACTGCCATACACTGTCACATGTCCTACAGCAGCCATCACTGATCTCCTAACTGCCATACACTGTCACATGTCCTACAGCAGCCATCACTGATCTCCTAACTGCCATACACTGTCACATGTCCTACTGCAGCCATCACTGATCTCCTAACTGCCATACACTGTCACATGTCCTACAGCAGCCATCACTGATCTCCTAACTGCCATACACTGTCACATGTCCTACAGCAGCCATCACTGATCTCCTAACTGCCACACACTGTCACATGTCCTACAGCAGCCATCACTGATCTCCTAACTGCCACACACTGTCACATGTCCTACTGCAGCCATCACTGATCTCCTAACTGCCATACACTGTCACATGTCCTACAGCAGCCATCACTGATCTCCTAACTGCCATACACTGTCACATGTCCTACTGCAGCCATCACTGATCTCCTAACTGCCACACACTGTCACATGTCCTACAGCAGCCATCACTGATCTCCTAACTGCCATACACTGTCACATGTCCTACAGCAGCCATCACTGATCTCCTAACTGCCATACACTGTCACATGTCCTACAGCAGCCATCACTGATCTCCTAACTGCCACACACTGTCACATGTCCTACAGCAGCCATCACTGATCTCCTAACTGCCACACACTGTCACATGTCCTACAGCAGCCATCACTGATCTCCTAACTGCCACACACTGTCACATGTCCTACAGCAGCCATCACTGATCTCCTAACTGCCACACACTGTCACATGTCCTACAGCAGCCATCACTGATCTCCTAACTGCCATACACTGTCACATGTCCTACAGCAGCCATCACTGATCTCCTAACTGCCACACACTGTCACATGTCCTACAGCAGCCATCACTGATCTCCTAACTGCCATACACTGTCACATGTCCTACAGCAGCCATCACTGATCTCCTAACTGCCACACACTGTCACATGTCCTACAGCAGCCATCACTGATCTCCTAACTGCCATACACTGTCACATGTCCTACAGCAGCCATCACTGATCTCCTAACTGCCACACACTGTCACATGTCCTACAGCAGCCATCACTGATCTCCTAACTGCCATACACTGTCACATGTCCTACAGCAGCCATCACTGATCTCCTAACTGCCATACACTGTCACATGTCCTACAGCAGCCATCACTGATCTCCTAACTGCCACACACTGTCACATGTCCTACTGCAGCCATCACTGATCTCCTAACTGCCATACACTGTCACATGTCCTACTGCAGCCATCACTGATCTCCTAACTGCCACACACTGTCACATGTCCTACAGCAGCCATCACTGATCTCCTAACTGCCATACACTGTCACATGTCCTACAGCAGCCATCACTGATCTCCTAACTGCCATACACTGTCACATGTCCTACAGCAGCCATCACTGATCTCCTAACTGCCACACACTGTCACATGTCCTACAGCAGCCATCACTGATCTCCTAACTGCCATACACTGTCACATGTCCTACAGCAGCCATCACTGATCTCCTAACTGCCATACACTGTCACATGTCCTACAGCAGCCATCACTGATCTCCTAACTGCCATACACTGTCACATGTCCTACAGCAGCCATCACTGATCTCCTAACTGCCATACACTGTCACATGTCCTACAGCAGCCATCACTGATCTCCTAACTGCCACACACTGTCACATGTCCTACTGCAGCCATCACTGATCTCCTAACTGCCATACACTGTCACATGTCCTACAGCAGCCATCACTGATCTCCTAACTGCCATACACTGTCACATGTCCTACAGCAGCCATCACTGATCTCCTAACTGCCATACACTGTCACATGTCCTACAGCAGCCATCACTGATCTCCTAACTGCCACACACTGTCACATGTCCTACAGCAGCCATCACTGATCTCCTAACTGCCATACACTGTCACATGTCCTACAGCAGCCATCACTGATCTCCTAACTGCCATACACTGTCACATGTCCTACAGCAGCCATCACTGATCTCCTAACTGCCATACACTGTCACATGTCCTACAGCAGCCATCACTGATCTCCTAACTGCCATACACTGTCACATGTCCTACAGCAGCCATCACTGATCTCCTAACTGCCATACACTGTCACATGTCCTACTGCAGCCATCACTGATCTCCTAACTGCCATACACTGTCACATGTCCTACAGCAGCCATCACTGATCTCCTAACTGCCACACACTGTCACATGTCCTACAGCAGCCATCACTGATCTCCTAACTGCCATACACTGTCACATGTCCTACAGCAGCCATCACTGATCTCCTAACTGCCATACACTGTCACATGTCCTACAGCAGCCATCACTGATCTCCTAACTGCCATACACTGTCACATGTCCTACAGCAGCCATCACTGATCTCCTAACTGCCATACACTGTCACATGTCCTACAGCAGCCATCACTGATCTCCTAACTGCCACACACTGTCACATGTCCTACAGCAGCCATCACTGATCTCCTAACTGCCATACACTGTCACATGTCCTACTGCAGCCATCACTGATCTCCTAACTGCCATACACTGTCACATGTCCTACAGCAGCCATCACTGATCTCCTAACTGCCATACACTGTCACATGTCCTACAGCAGCCATCACTGATCTCCTAACTGCCATACACTGTCACATGTCCTACAGCAGCCATCACTGATCTCCTAACTGCCATACACTGTCACATGTCCTACAGCAGCCATCACTGATCTCCTAACTGCCACACACTGTCACATGTCCTACTGCAGCCATCACTGATCTCCTAACTGCCATACACTGTCACATGTCCTACAGCAGCCATCACTGATCTCCTAACTGCCACACACTGTCACATGTCCTACAGCAGCCATCACTGATCTCCTAACTGCCATACACTGTCACATGTCCTACTGCAGCCATCACTGATCTCCTAACTGCCATACACTGTCACATGTCCTACAGCAGCCATCACTGATCTCCTAACTGCCATACACTGTCACATGTCCTACAGCAGCCATCACTGATCTCCTAACTGCCATACACTGTCACATGTCCTACAGCAGCCATCACTGATCTCCTAACTGCCATACACTGTCACATGTCCTACTGCAGCCATCACTGATCTCCTAACTGCCATACACTGTCACATGTCCTACAGCAGCCATCACTGATCTCCTAACTGCCATACACTGTCACATGTCCTACTGCAGCCATCACTGATCTCCTAACTGCCATACACTGTCACATGTCCTACAGCAGCCATCACTGATCTCCTAACTGCCATACACTGTCACATGTCCTACAGCAGCCATCACTGATCTCCTAACTGCCATACACTGTCACATGTCCTACAGCAGACATCACTGATCTCCTAACTGCCATACACTGTCACATGTCCTACAGCAGCCATCACTGATCTCCTAACTGCCACACACTGTCACATGTCCTACAGCAGCCATCACTGATCTCCTAACTGCCATACACTGTCACATGTCCTACAGCAGCCATCACTGATCTCCTAACTGCCACACACTGTCACATGTCCTACAGCAGCCATCACTGATCTCCTAACTGCCATACACTGTCACATGTCCTACTGCAGCCATCACTGATCTCCTAACTGCCATACACTGTCACATGTCCTACAGCAGCCATCACTGATCTCCTAACTGCCATACACTGTCACATGTCCTACAGCAGCCATCACTGATCTCCTAACTGCCACACACTGTCACATGTCCTACTGCAGCCATCACTGATCTCCTAACTGCCATACACTGTCACATGTCCTACAGCAGCCATCACTGATCTCCTAACTGCCACACACTGTCACATGTCCTACTGCAGCCATCACTGATCTCCTAACTGCCACACACTGTCACATGTCCTACAGCAGCCATCACTGATCTCCTAACTGCCACACACTGTCACATGTCCTACAGCAGCCATCACTGATCTCCTAACTGCCATACACTGTCACATGTCCTACTGCAGCCATCACTGATCTCCTAACTGCCACACACTGTCACATGTCCTACAGCAGCCATCACTGATCTCCTAACTGCAATACACTGTCACATGTCCTACAGCAGCCATCACTGATCTCCTAACTGCCATACACTGTCACATGTCCTACAGCAGCCATCACTGATCTCCTAACTGCCATACACTGTCACATGTCCTACTGCAGCCATCACTGATCTCCTAACTGCCATACACTGTCACATGTCCTACAGCAGCCATCACTGATCTCCTAACTGCCATACACTGTCACATGTCCTACAGCAGCCATCACTGATCTCCTAACTGCCACACACTGTCACATGTCCTACAGCAGCCATCACTGATCTCCTAACTGCCATACACTGTCACATGTCCTACTGCAGCCATCACTGATCTCCTAACTGCCATACACTGTCACATGTCCTACAGCAGCCATCACTGATCTCCTAACTGCCATACACTGTCACATGTCCTACTGCAGCCATCACTGATCTCCTAACTGCCACACACTGTCACATGTCCTACAGCAGCCATCACTGATCTCCTAACTGCCATACACTGTCACATGTCCTACTGCAGCCATCACTGATCTCCTAACTACCATACACTGTCACATGTCCTACAGCAGTCATCACTGATCTCCTAACTGCCACACACTGTCACATGTCCTACAGCAGCCATCACTGATCTCCTAACTGCCACACACTGTCACATGTCCTACAGCAGCCATCACTGATCTCCTAACTGCCACACACTGTCACATGTCCTACAGCAGCCATCACTGATCTCCTAACTGCCACACACTGTCACATGTCCTACAGCAGCCATCACTGATCTCCTAACTGCCACACACTGTCACATGTCCTACAGCAGCCATCACTGATCTCCTAACTGCCACACACTGTCACATGTCCTACAGCAGACATCACTGATCTCCTAACTGCCATACACTGTCACATGTCCTACAGCAGCCATCACTGATCTCCTAACTGCCATACACTGTCACATGTCCTACAGCAGCCATCACTGATCTCCTAACTGCCACACACTGTCACATGTCCTACTGCAGCCATCACTGATCTCCTAACTGCCACACACTGTCACATGTCCTACAGCAGCCATCACTGATCTCCTAACTGCCACACACTGTCACATGTCCTACTGCAGCCATCACTGATCTCCTAACTGCCACACACTGTCACATGTCCTACTGCAGCCATCACTGATCTCCTAACTGCCACACACTGTCACATGTCCTACAGCAGCCATCACTGATCTCCTAACTGCCACACACTGTCACATGTCCTACAGCAGCTATCACTGATCTCCTAACTGCCACACACTGTCACATGTCCTACTGCAGCCATCACTGATCTCCTAACTGCCATACACTGTCACATGTCCTACAGCAGCCATCACTGATCTCCTAACTGCCATACACTGTCACATGTCCTACTGCAGCCATCACTGATCTCCTAACTGCCATACACTGTCACATGTCCTACAGCAGCCATCACTGATCTCCTAACTGCCACACACTGTCACATGTCCTACAGCAGCCATCACTGATCTCCTAACTGCCATACACTGTCACATGTCCTACAGCAGCCATCACTGATCTCCTAACTGCCACACACTGTCACATGTCCTACAGCAGCCATCACTGATCTCCTAACTGCCACACACTGTCACATGTCCTACAGCAGCCATCACTGATCTCCTAACTGCCATACACTGTCACATGTCCTACAGCAGCCATCACTGATCTCCTAACTGCCACACACTGTCACATGTCCTACAGCAGCCATCACTGATCTCCTAACTGCCACACACTGTCACATGTCCTACAGCAGCCATCACTGATCTCCTAACTGCCACACACTGTCACATGTCCTACAGCAGCCATCACTGATCTCCTAACTGCCATACACTGTCACATGTCCTACAGCAGCCATCACTGATCTCCTAACTGCCACACACTGTCACATGTCCTACTGCAGCCATCACTGATCTCCTAACTGCCATACACTGTCACATGTCCTACAGCAGCCATCACTGATCTCCTAACTGCCATACACTGTCACATGTCCTACTGCAGCCATCACTGATCTCCTAACTGCCATATACTGTCACATGTCCTACAGCAGCCATCACTGATCTCCTAACTGCTATACACTGTCACATGTCCTACAGCAGCCATCACTGATCTCCTAACTGCCATACACTGTCAAATGTCCTACTGCAGCCATCACTGATCTCCTAACTGCCATACACTGTCACATGTCCTATAGCAGCCATCACTGATCTCCTAACTGCCATACACTGTCACATGTCCTACAGCAGCCATCACTGATCTCCTAACTGTCATACACTGTCACATGTCCTACAGCAGTCATCACTGATATCCTAACTGCCACACACTGTCACATGTCCTACAACAGCCATCACTGATCTCCTAACTGCCATACACTGTCACATGTCCTACAGCAGCCATCACTGATCTCCTAACTGCCATACACTGTCACATGTCCTACAGCAGACATCACTGATCTCCTAACTGCCATACACTGTCACATGTCTTACAGCAGACATCACTGATCTCCTAACTGCCACACACTGTCACATGTCCTACAGCAGCCATCACTGATCTCCTAACTGCCACACACTGTCACATGTCCTACTGCAGCCATCACTGATATCCTAACTGCCATACACTGTCACATGTCCTACAGCAGCCATCACTGATCTCCTAACTGCCATACACTGTCACATGTCCTACAGCAGACATCACTGATCTCCTAACTGCCATACACTGTCACATGTCCTACAGCAGCCATCACTGATCTCCTAACTGCCACACACTGTCACATGTCCTACAGCAGCCATCACTGATCTCCTAACTGCCACACACTGTCACATGTCCTACAGCAGCCATCACTGATATCCTAACTGCCATACACTGTCACATGTCCTACAGCAGCCATCACTGATCTCCTATCTGCCATACACTGTCACATGTCCTACAGCAGCCATCACTGATCTCCTAACTGCCATACACTGTCACATGTCCTACTGCAGCCATCACTGATCTCCTAACTGCCACACACTGTCACATGTCCTACTGCAGCCATCACTGATCTCCTAACTGCCATACACTGTCACATGTCCTACAACAGCCATCACTGATCTTCTAACTGCCATACACTGTCACATGTCCTACTGCAGCCATCACTGATCTCCTAACTGCCACACACTGTCACATGTCCTACTGCAGCCATCACTGATCTCCTAACTGCCACACACTGTCACATGTCCTACAGCAGCCATCACTGATCTCCTAACTGCCATACACTGTCACATGTCCTACAGCAGCCATCACTGATCTCCTAACTGCCATACACTGTCACATGTCCTACTGCAGCCATCACTGATCTCCTAACTGCCACACACTGTCACATGTCCTACTGCAGCCATCACTGATCTCCTAACTGCCACACACTGTCACATGTCCTACAGCAGCCATCACTGATCTCCTAACTGCCATACACTGTCACATGTCCTACAGCAGCCATCACTGATCTCCTAACTGCCATACACTGTCACATGTCCTACAGCAGACATCACTGATCTCCTAACTGCCATACACTGTCACATGTCCTACAGCAGACATCACTGATCTCCTAACTGCCATACACTGTCACATGTTCTACAGCAGCCATCACTGATCTCCTAACTGCCACACACTGTCACATGTCCTACTGCAGCCATCACTGATCTCCTAACTGCAATACACTGTCACATGTCCTACAGCAGCCATCACTGATCTCCTAACTGCCATACACTGTCACATGTCCTACTGCAGACATCACTGATCTCCTAACTGCCACACACTGTCACATGTCCTACAGCAGCCATCACTGATCTCCTAACTGCAATACACTGTCACATGTCCTACAGCAGCCATCACTGATCTCCTAACTGCCACACACTGTCACATGTCCTACTGCAGCCATCACTGATCTCCTAACTGCCACACACTGTCACATGTCCTACAGCAGCCATCACTGATCTCCTAACTGCCACACACTGTCACATGTCCTTTTGCAGCCATCACTGATCTCCTAACTGCCACACACTGTCACATGTCCTACAGCAGCCATCACTAATCTCCTAACTGCTACACACTGTCACATGTCCTACAGCAGCCATCACTGATCTCCTAACTGCCATACACTGTCACATGTCCTACTGCAGCCATCAATGATCTCCTAACTGCCACACACTGTCACATGTCATACAGCAGCCATCACTGATCTCCTAACTGCAATACACTGTCACATGTCCTACAGCAGTCATCACTGATCTCCTAACTGCCATACACTGTCACATGTCCTACAGCAGCCATTACTGATCTCCTAACTGCCATACACTGTCACATGTCCTACTGCAGCCATCACTGATCTCCTAACTGCCATACACTGTCACATGTCCTACAGCAGCCATCACTGATCTCCTAACTGCCATACACTGTCACATGTCCTACAGCAGCCATCACTGATCTCCTAACTGCCATACACTGTCACATGTCCTACTGCAGCCATCACTGATCTCCTAACTGCCATACACTGTCACATGTCCTACAGCAGCCATCACTGATCTCCTAACTGCCATACACTGTCACATGTCCTACAGCAGCCATCACTGATCTCCTAACTGCCACACACTGTCACATGTCCTACAGCAGCCATCACTGATCTCCTAACTGCCACACACTGTCACATGTCCTACAGCAGCCATCACTGATCTCCTAACTGCCATACACTGTCACATGTCCTACAGCAGCCATCACTGATCTCCTAACTGCCATACACTGTCACATGTCCTACAGCAGCCATCACTGATCTCCTAACTGCCACACACTGTCACATGTCCTACAGCAGCCATCACTGATCTCCTAACTGCCATACACTGTCACATGTCCTACAGCAGCCATCACTGATCTCCTAACTGCCACACACTGTCACATGTCCTACAGCAGCCATCACTGATCTCCTAACTGCCACACACTGTCACATGTCCTACAGCAGCCATCACTGATCTCCTAACTGCCACACACTGTCACATGTCCTACAGCAGCCATCACTGATCTCCTAACTGCCATACACTGTCACATGTCCTACAGCAGCCATCACTGATCTCCTAACTGCCATACACTGTCACATGTCCTACTGCAGCCATCACTGATCTTCTAACTGCCATACACTGTCACATGTCCTACAGCAGCCATCACTGATCTCCTAACTGCCATACACTGTCACATGTCCTACTGCAGCCATCACTGATCTCCTAACTGCCATATACTGTCACATGTCCTACAGCAGCCATCACTGATCTCCTAACTGCTATACACTGTCACATGTCCTACAGCAGCCATCACTGATCTCCTAACTGCCATACACTGTCAAATGTCCTACTGCAGCCATCACTGATCTCCTAACTGCCATACACTGTCACATGTCCTATAGCAGCCATCACTGATCTCCTAACTGCCATACACTGTCACATGTCCTACAGCAGCCATCACTGATCTCCTAACTGTCATACACTGTCACATGTCCTACAGCAGTCATCACTGATATCCTAACTGCCACACACTGTCACATGTCCTACAACAGCCATCACTGATCTCCTAACTGCCATACACTGTCACATGTCCTACAGCAGCCATCACTGATCTCCTAACTGCCATACACTGTCACATGTCCTACAGCAGACATCACTGATCTCCTAACTGCCATACACTGTCACATGTCTTACAGCAGACATCACTGATCTCCTAACTGCCACACACTGTCACATGTCCTACAGCAGCCATCACTGATCTCCTAACTGCCACACACTGTCACATGTCCTACTGCAGCCATCACTGATATCCTAACTGCCATACACTGTCACATGTCCTACAGCAGCCATCACTGATCTCCTAACTGCCATACACTGTCACATGTCCTACAGCAGACATCACTGATCTCCTAACTGCCATACACTGTCACATGTCCTACAGCAGCCATCACTGATCTCCTAACTGCCACACACTGTCACATGTCCTACAGCAGCCATCACTGATCTCCTAACTGCCACACACTGTCACATGTCCTACAGCAGCCATCACTGATATCCTAACTGCCATACACTGTCACATGTCCTACAGCAGCCATCACTGATCTCCTATCTGCCATACACTGTCACATGTCCTACAGCAGCCATCACTGATCTCCTAACTGCCATACACTGTCACATGTCCTACTGCAGCCATCACTGATCTCCTAACTGCCACACACTGTCACATGTCCTACTGCAGCCATCACTGATCTCCTAACTGCCATACACTGTCACATGTCCTACAACAGCCATCACTGATCTTCTAACTGCCATACACTGTCACATGTCCTACTGCAGCCATCACTGATCTCCTAACTGCCACACACTGTCACATGTCCTACTGCAGCCATCACTGATCTCCTAACTGCCACACACTGTCACATGTCCTACAGCAGCCATCACTGATCTCCTAACTGCCATACACTGTCACATGTCCTACAGCAGCCATCACTGATCTCCTAACTGCCATACACTGTCACATGTCCTACTGCAGCCATCACTGATCTCCTAACTGCCACACACTGTCACATGTCCTACTGCAGCCATCACTGATCTCCTAACTGCCACACACTGTCACATGTCCTACAGCAGCCATCACTGATCTCCTAACTGCCATACACTGTCACATGTCCTACAGCAGCCATCACTGATCTCCTAACTGCCATACACTGTCACATGTCCTACAGCAGACATCACTGATCTCCTAACTGCCATACACTGTCACATGTCCTACAGCAGACATCACTGATCTCCTAACTGCCACACACTGTCACATGTCCTACTGCAGCCATCACTGATCTCCTAACTGCCACACACTGTCACATGTCCTACTGCAGCCATCACTGATCTCCTAACTGCAATACACTGTCACATGTCCTACAGCAGACATCACTGATCTCCTAACTGCCATACACTGTCACATGTTCTACAGCAGCCATCACTGATCTCCTAACTGCCACACACTGTCACATGTCCTACTGCAGCCATCACTGATCTCCTAACTGCCATACACTGTCACATGTCCTACAGCAGCCATCACTGATCTCCTAACTGCCACACACTGTCACATGTCCTACTGCAGCCATCACTGATCTCCTAACTGCCATATACTGTCACATGTCCTACAGCAGCCATCACTGATCTCCTAACTGCCACACACTGTCACATGTCCTATTGCAGCCATCACTGATCTCCTAACTGCCACACACTGTCACATGTCCTACAGCAGCCATCACTAATCTCCTAACTGCTACACACTGTCACATGTCCTACAGCAGCCATCACTGATCTCCTAACTGCCATACACTGTCACATGTCCTACTGCAGCCATCAATGATCTCCTAACTGCCACACACTGTCACATGTCATACAGCAGCCATCACTGATCTCCTAACTGCAATACACTGTCACATGTCCTACAGCAGTCATCACTGATCTCCTAACTGCCATACACTGTCACATGTCCTACAGCAGCCATCACTGATCTCCTAACTGCCATACACTGTCACATGTCCTACTGCAGCCATCACTGATCTCCTAACTGCCATACACTGTCACATGTCCTACAGCAGCCATCACTGATCTCCTAACTGCCATACACTGTCACATGTCCTACAGCAGCCATCACTGATCTCCTAACTGCCACACACTGTCACATGTCCTACAGCAGCCATCACTGATCTCCTAACTG
>JAKVIS010002069.1:0-26072 GCA_033119425.1 Bufotes viridis
TCTACACATGTGATATATATTCTCTCTTGCCCATGCAACCTGTGGTACGTAGGAGAGACCACATGTGATATGAAAACAAGGTTAAACAATCACAGGTATTCCATTAGGAAACAAAAATGGATCTTCCTGTGTCTAAACACTTCAAAGAAGCAGGTCATACAGAGAAGGACTTGAGATTCAGAATCATTGAGCAGATTTTGGTTTCACGCAGAGGGGGATAGAGTCAAGATCTTGAGGAGACGTGAACTTTTTGGATCTACACATTGCAGACCCTGAAGCCTAGGGGTCTCAATGTGGATTTCAAAATTGTATGACAGTCTGACAGACCCATCGGTATCACTAGTTAATTCTTTCTTGACTCCGTAGACTATTGGTGTAATGTTTGCATTCAGACTGAGTCTAATTTTTATTTTTATTGTTTTTCCAGATTTGTGATCCAAGCAAGCTACTATGGACACCCTCACTAGATGCGACGCGGACTCGAGTTCAACGTTCCCACTAATTAATATACTTATATTCATTTGCTGCATCATTTACCACTTCAGTATATTCATGTTTTGGGGATTGTTCACCCCTTGATCGCGTGTTTCTAACAGTGTACCTGCCTATTTTGAAATATGTCTGCCTTGTGACTCCTTGGCCAACTGACGGGGATGGGGGTCACACTGAAAGGTGGATCTCACATTCCCTGTCAGAAAGGAGGATACAAACGGTTTGCGTTTTTGGATGCTGTTTCTCCTGCTCAGATCGGCGCGTGAGGCAGTGTCTTCCTTTGGGTAGGGGGCCGGGACGCGGCGCCCGGCACCGTTACCTAGCAACCGCAGAGTATCCGCGTGTGGACCAATGGAGGAGTGCGCTTGTGATGATGTGAAGGAGAGGCGGTACTGTTGTATTTGTGACATGCGCAGCTTTGAAGGCATAGGCGGTTTGCCATGTTTGAAGTGGGCATATGCAGACAACTGTAGTCACGTGACTCACGCTGGGTGTGACGTCAGCTAACACTGACGGAGACCTATGCGTTGACTTACGTGAATTTGAATATTGGGGCGCATGCGCCCTTGGCGATGAGGAACGCTGACCTCGTTATGGCGCGGGAGCATATTTGTGAGTCTGTCCTTGCTTTTAATTTTAATTATATGCACTCGTTCACCTGTGGGAACAATTTAGCAATTATATTGAGGTTCACATGTAAAGTGTAATTTCACTAAGCGTAATAATGACACATGAATATAATCACTTTGTTGTAATCTTGACATGTATTGAGACTTGATTGTAGAAATGAATATGAATTGTATAATGCACTTGCACTTTATTGTATCAATTATGAATTTTAATTGCACGATTAATTGTTGATGTAACACCGCCTTTATAAACTGCACTGAATGCATTGCACAGTATGGCTTGACAAAGACCGCATTGTGCGGTTGAAACGTTGCTGTCACTGGGTTAATAAACTCTACACGGATTTTTTGAAAGGAGTGCTGCCGTCCTTTTTCTTTGCATCTATATATATATATATATATATATAGATATATATATATATAGAAGTCAAATACAACAGCAGCACAGTTTAGAAGGTGAATCGGGTGCAAATCCTCAGGGAAGGTAGACAACGATTCCACTGCAGAATATTTCCAAAAAATGAGGCAGTACTCCAAATAAAGGTGAACGGTGATAACCCGATTTATTCGCAGGCAACGTTTAAGCCTACTCAATGAGGCCTTTGTCAAGCTTGGCAAAGGCCTCATTGAGCAGACTGAAATGTTGCCTGGGAATCTATCAGTCATCACCATTCACCTTATTTGGAGTAATGCTAATTTTTGGTTTTATATATATATATATATATATATATTTTTTTTTTTTATTGCCTTTTTATGTACAAACATCTGTACATAAAATAATAATAAAAAAATGTATTGTATAAGTGCAGAAGCATAATTGCTATTTCAATGCCCGTATTGATAAGAACAAACATGTGATTACATTTTATCTTGTACACTGAACATCATAAAAAAATAAAGATTGAAAAATGACAAAATTGCTGTTTTTTCTTTATTTGTGATCGGATCGGCTATCAGAAAGGTGTACCTAACCTATCTAACCCTATCTACAACAAGCAGTAGAATTATGCCATAACTGCTGCGGTAGGGCAGCCTAAAGGGGGCCACCCTAATATGAAATGACTGTAAGATGGTGTGGGTGGGTGGGTGAAATCAGCTGAATCGGCGTCAGCCTGGGCCCACAGGTGCCTATAAATAGCCTAGCAATCAGCCAGCCTAGGCCCACAGGTGCATATAAATAGCCTTGTAGTCAGCCTCCCCTCCCACAAATGCAGCAATACTTGCTTAATACTTGTGGTCGGATCGGCTATCAGAAAGGTGTACCTAACCTATCTAAACCTATCTACAACAAGCAGTAGAATTATGCCATAACTGCTGCAGTAGGGCAGCCTAAAAGGGCCAAAAAGAGCAAAATATATACATACCATTACTACACCCACTTTGAACGTAAAAGACATTTCCCGATGAAGGTGCGAAATATATCGTACATATCACAGTGACTACCATCTACCTTACCTCTTTGTCATGTGCACCGGCACATCGTTCTTGGAGGTGGCTAATGCTGATGCGATTGAAGGAGTGGCCGGTTATCAGAAACGATTTACTCCTATGTATACTAACAACATGTGAACATATTACGAGAAGGTCTGAATCCTAAGAGCTGCAGACTGAAACAAACAATGGTAAATCTGTTGGAAGGCCTAAAGGAATTCCAAGCATTCGCTGAGGGCCCTGATCGGGCACCAACTGTTCCTGGTTGCAAACTACTACACCTTTACTTATTCCCCAGACCACACTTTTTATATATAAAGGGCCAAAAAGTTAGAACATGGCATATGCCATTAAGCGGAATGTGTAAACTCACCAGGCCTGGGAAACCATCAACACGAATACATGGCTATTTCAATTAACGAGCTAATGTTGCCTGTAATGAGGACAGAGAACGTACACACCATACCTGCAGTTGTGACAGGAAATAAGCTTAAGGTCGTGATAACTATGTATGCTGCGCCTGTAGTCGTGATAGGACTTGTCGTGTCTGTAGACGTGAGACATTGTAAATTGCGCCTTATTACTGTACTGGAAGATGGACTGATACCCAGGACTTAGGCCCGAGACCAACACCCTCAGCCCGAGTGGCGGAAAAAGACATGGAACCTACTTGTGGTGGGGCCACGTGGCCGACCTCAAATGGTGAAGTCATATATGAAACACTTAATCAGAGAAGTTATGCGTGAAAGACTCTGATGGCGGAGTCATATGTGTAACACTAAATCGGAGAAGCCATGCGTGGGAGACTAATGGCGGGGTCATATGTGAAGCACTTAATCGGAGAAGCCATGCGTGAGACTCTAATGGCGGTGCCATGCGTGAGAGACTCTAATGGTGAAGTCATATGTGTAACACTCAATTGGAGAGGCAATGCGTGAGAGACTCTAATAGCGGTACCCTGCGTGAGAGACTCTAATGGCGAAGTCATATGTCAAACACTTAATCGGAGAAGCCATGCGTGAGGGACTCTAATGGCGGACACTTAATCGGAGAAGCATTGCTTGAGAGACTATAATGGCGGAGTCATGTGTGTAAAACATAAACGGAAAAGCCATGCATGAGAGACTCTAATGGCGAAGTCATATGTGTAACACTTAATTGGAGAAGCCACACGTGAGAGACTCTAATGGCGGAGTCATATGTCAAACACTTAATCGGAGAAGCCATGTGTGAGAGACTAATGGCGGTACCCTGCGTGATAGAGTCTAATGGCGAAGTCATATGTCAAACACTTAATCGGAGAAGCCATGCGTGAGGGACTCTAATGGCGGACACTTAATCGGAGAAGCATTGCTTGAGAGACTATAATGGCGGAGTCATGTGTGTAAAACATAAACGGAAAAGCCATGCATGAGAGACTCTAATGGCGAAGTCATATGTGTAACACTTAATTGGAGAAGCCACACATGAGAGACTCTAATGGCGGAGTCATATGTCAAACACTTAATTGGAGAAGCCATGTGTGAGAGACTAATGGCGGTACCCTGCGTGATAGAGTCTAATGGCGAAGTCATATGTCAAACACTTAATCCGAGAAGCCATGCGTGAGGGACGCTAATGGCGGACACTTAATCGGAGAAGCAATGCTTGAGAGACTATAATGGCAGAGTCATGTGTGTAAAACATAAACGGAGAAGCCATGCATGAGAGACTCTAATGGTGGACACTTGATCGGAGAAGCCATGCGTGAGAGACTCTAATGGCGGAGTCATGTGTGTAAAACATAAACGGAGAACCCATGGGTGAGAGACTCTAATGCCGGAGTCACATGTGTAACACCAAATCTGAGAAGCCATGCGTGAGAGACTCTAATGGCGGAGTCATGTGAGTAAAACATAAACGGAGAAGCCATGCGTGGGAGACTAATTGCGGAGCCATACATGCGAGACTCTAATGGCATTTTTTTTTTTTATAAACCACTTATGCAGCACCAGTATGACTTGGGAACTCGCGTAACCATGAACCCCTCTGACAGGGAACCTAAGACACTAAACAGCCTACAACCATATGGTACCCCTAACGAACAACATAAAAAACGGTCAAAGAGCCCCCCGGAGCCATGAGGCCGAAGCGATCATTGGGCCCCAAGCATGAGCCATGAGACTGAACTGAATGACTTTACAGTGACGATAAGTAATTAAATGTGAGCCAGACCCGATGGGATATGCATAGACATAAGTGAAGCGAACCACGTGCATAAATAAATATTAACCAACCGCGAACTGTGAATTTAAACAGATGGGAGAAAACAAATAGCCAGAGGCCTTGCAGTTCGCTAAGAGAAGACCCTTATCTTGACAAATGAAGGAATTGTGAAAATATAGTAGGAAACGTACTCCTATTGGCCCATTGACCGCTGAGAAGCTATTTGGTTAACTGGGGCAAGAGACCAATCTGAGTGAATATCAACCAGAAGTAAAGCGGACCAGTCTAAGTAAATGCAAACCAGGACTGAAACACAAAGAAATTTTTTTTTTTTTTTTTTTTTTTTTTTTTACCGAAGTGAACTGAAAAAGTAGGCCTTCGGAATGTAACAAACCAATGAGGAAATACATGCAAGCCTGAAAAGAATGCAGGTATGTTTATCGGGAGAGCAGTGTCAGAGCGGTGTGCTGACTGCCCTAGTGAAAATACTGTCTAACCATGATGTCGAAATAAAAAGGAAAATGTAGCTATAAGTGGAAGCAGAGTATAACACATGGTGTAAGAACAGGTGGTGACTGCAGCTCTGGATGTGAGTAGTGCCCAACACATGGTATGGGCGCAGCTCTGAGTGTGAGCATGAAGAGCAAGGTATAACGCAGCCATATGAATGCAATCTAAAGTGAGCAGAGTATTAATGTGATACAACAACAGATGCATGAACGCAGCTCTAGTAGTGAATGGAGTATAGGACAAAATGTAAATGCAGACACACAGACGTAGCTTTTGAAGGTAACAAACCTAGCCATGATCATTCTACCATTAGCGCCCAACCCCCTTCGCCCCAGAGCGCTACAAGTCACGGACCGTGTAACCAAATCTGATCCCACCGTGAATGCCAGCACTCGCCCGGCACCTTCTGCCATTGCGCAGGTGCGAATGAACCTCCACATAATGCTGCAGGATTATAATTTTTTTTCTTTTTTTTTTTTTTTTATAATGGTCACAACACCACCTCGTGTTCCTCTAAGAAACGTAAACGTGGTTGAACATAAACCCTGATGCAACGCCAATTAATCAACACAATAGAGCACCTATAAACGTAGCACAGAACCGCTGACACATGTGTGCCCAAAACATACAATTTATAGATTAAACACACTTACCAGAACTCAAATACAGGCGCCTTGATCAATCTGCTAGTGCCCCCATATATGGACCACTGATACACATTCACCAACACCTTGCATGTCTGGCGCTAACTGCGGACGTGCGCCCCACATGTAAAATAGGTGACAGAAAAACATGCACTTTTTTTTTTTAAACTAATGACCATTGATACATGACCCTTCCAGAGAGATAAACTAAATAATACCATCACTTAAACACAGCATGCGTAGCTTGGAAACAGATATCAGAAAACATGCGACCATACCTACTCTAGGCGCATGCAACACCAATAACTATCAATAACTGGGCGATACCAGGAGCCGTTGGGCATTACGGGAGCGGATATGTTTGGAGGTGTATAAACTCCAATTTAAATGTGCTTGCTTTTCATCTATAGGCTACATTCAGGTGCACCTGTGAGGCCCTGGTGTCCGAGCTTAAGACATGTCCTCCTAATAGGATATGTCGAACTAACCCCTCAATTTTATCAGTGTGAGGGTTTAGTATGACCGCAGAGTGCACCTGCTTTTGCTATGGTTATGTTTTTGATTGTTCTCCACATCCACATTATCGCTATCGTATGTAGGATGGTTATTGTGGTACTTGTAGTCCGTTGCTGGCATCTTCCATTGTATGCATTTTTTGTTGTTGATTGCCCCTAGCAACGGACTACAAGTGCAGGATGTGCTCCCCTAGATACATGCACAACTGCATATGGGTTGAGCATATCCTGCTTGTTAAACACCACACCACGTTTTCCAACACCAATAACTATATGCAATAGCCCCCAACAAGCCCCTAAACAGCCGGACAAAAATACTAACAACAGTCACTTGACCATTAGCGCTCAACTTTGCTTCGTCCCAGAGTATTACGAATCGCATACCGCAGTGTGGGTCTCGTGAAAACAAGTGCGATTCTACAGTGAATGCCAGCATTCGCCTGGCACTTTCTGCCGCTGCCCAGGCATGAATGAGCCTGCACATTTACTGTGTTTTTTGTTTTTTTTTGTTATTTTTTTTTTTCCTCATTGACCATCACAACACTTAAACACAGCATGCATAGCTTGAGCCAACTGCAGACACGCACCCCAAATGTAAACCAGGTATCAGAGACATACAACCATACCTACTCTAAGCGCATGCTACCCCGATAACTGTATGCGATGGCCCCCACAGGCCTCTGAATAGCCAGACAAACAATACTAACAACTAGGGGTGGACGGTATAGGCGATATGCGATATAAATTTGTGCCACGATATGGATTTTGTGCATATCGCCTATATCGCCGGACTGCGATATGACCTTGAGCGGCAGTTCCGATCGGAGTCCCAGCAATGTAATGCTGGGGCTCCGATCGGTTACCATGGCAGCTGGGACGCTACTGAAGTCCTGGCTGCCATGGTATGTAAGTGAGCAGCATTATACTCACGTGCGCGGTGGCCGCCGGGCGCTGCTTCTTCTCATAGATCTGTGTGGCGCATTGCTAATGCTATAAGCATTAGCAATGCGCTGCTAGACAGAAGAAGGAGGCCCGGCAGCCACCGCGCACGTAGTATAATGCTGTCACTTACATACCATGGCAGCCAGGACTTCAGTAGCGTCTGGCTGCCATGAGTCGATCGGAGCCCCAGCATTACACTGCTGGGACTCCGATCGAACTGCTGGTGCAGCCCTCAATGTGCCCCCTCAGCCCTCCATGTGCCCCTTCATATTCAGCGGGCGGGCGGGAGGGGCCCTCCCTCCATCAGCCGCGGCTCTGTTGTAGCAACGGCTGATGGTTACCATGGCAACCGGACGCCTTCACAGGCTTCCGGCTTGCCATGGTATAGCAGATCAGGCTTCTGCTAAACACAGCAGCAGCTTGATCAGGCTAAGTGTAAATTCTAATACACTACAGTACACTATATAGTGTACTGTAGTGTATTATACTAGGCATCAGACCCACTGGATCTTCAAGAACCAAGTGGGTCTGGGTCAAAAAATGTTTAAAAAGTGAAAAAAGTAAAAAAATAAAATGAATTTCTTCCTACGGCTACACATTTATCACTGATTAAAAAAATTAAAATAAAATACACTACACATGTTTGATATCACCGGGTCCGTAAAGACCTGATCTATAAAACGGTCATGTTGCTTTCCCCGCACGGTGAACGCCGTAAAAAAAAAAAAACTATGACGAATGTGAAATTTTGCCCACCTCAATTCCCAAAAAGGTAATAAAAGTGATCAAAAAGTCAGTATGTACGCCAAAATGTTACCAATCAAACCGTCACCACATCCCGCAAAAAATGAGCCCCTTCATGAGACAATCGCCAAAAAAATTAAAATAATATGGCTCTCAGACTATGGAGACACTAAAATATGATTTTTTTTGCTTCAAAACTAGTAATATTGTGCTAAAGTGAAATAAATAAAAAAAAGTATACATATTAGGTGTCACCGCGTCCGTAAGAACCTTCTCTATAAAAATATCACATGACCTAACCCCTCAGGTGAACACCGTAAAAAATAAAAAATAAAAACGGTGTAAAAAAAGCTATTTTTTGTCACCTTACATCACAAAAAGTATAATATCAAACGATCAAAAAGGTGTATGCCCCCCATTATAGTGCCAATCAAACCGCCATCTCATCCCGCAAAAAATGATACCCTACCTAAGACAATAGGTCAAAAAATAAAAAAACTATCACTCTCAGACAATGAAGACACTAAAATATGATTTTTTTTGCTTCAAAACTAGTAATATTGTGCTAAAGTGAAATAAATAAAAAAAGTATACATATTAGATATCACCGCGTCCGTAAGAACCTGCTCTATAAAAATATCACATGACCTAACCCCTCAGGTAAACACCGTAAAAAATAAAAAATAAAAACGGTGTAAAAAAAGCAATTTTTTTGTCACCTTACATCACAAAAAGTGTAATATCAAACGAAAAAAAGGTATATGCCCCCCATTATAGTGCCAATCAAACCGCCATCTCATCCCGCAAAAAATGATACCCTACCTAAGACAATAGGTCAAAAAATAAAAAAACTATCACTCTCAGACAATGAAGACACTAAAATATGATTTTTGTGCTAAAGTGAAATAAATAAATAAAAGTATACATACTATGTATTGCCACGTCCGTAAGAAACTGTTCTATAAAATTACCACATGATCTAACCTGTCAGTAAATAACTGTAAATAACAAAAAATAAAAATGGTGCCAAAACAGCTATTTTTTGTTACCCTAAAAGAATTGTAATATAGAGCAACCAAAAATCATATGTACCCTAAAATAGTACCAACAAAACTGCCACCTTATCCTGTACCTTCCAAAATGGGGTCTTTTTTTGAGTTTCTACTCTAGGGGTGCATCAGGGGGTCTTGAAATGTGACATGGCAACTTAAAATGATCCCAGTGAAAACTACCCTCCAAAAACCATATGGCGTTCCTTTCCTTCTGCGCCCTGCAGTGTCCCCGTACAGCAGTTTACGACCACATATGGGGTGTTTCTGTAAACTACATAATCAGGGCAATGAATATTGAGATTTGTTTGGCTGTTAACCCTAGTTTTGTTAGCGTAAAAAATTATTAAAATGGAAAGTTTGCCAAAAAAGTGAAATTATGAAATGTCATCTCCATTTTCCATTAATTCTTGTGGAACACCTAAAGGGTTAATGACGTTTGTAAAATCAGTTTTGAGTACCTTTAGGGGTGTAGTTTCTAGAATGGGGTAATTTTTGGGTGGATTCTATTATGTAAGCCTCGCAAAGTGACTTCAGACCTGAACTGGTCCCTAAAAGTGGGTTTTTGAAAATTTCTGAAAAATGTCAAGATTTGCTTCTAAACTTCTAAGCCTTGTAATGTCCCAAAAAATGAAATGGCATTCCCAAAATTGATCGATACATGAAGTAGACATATGGGGAATGTAAATCAATAACTTTTTTGGCAGTATTACTATGTATTCTAGAAGTAGAGAAATTGAAACTTGGAAAATTGCAAATTTTCAAAATTTTTGGTAAATTTGATATTTTTTATAAATAAAAATGAAATTTTTCGACTTTATTTTACCACTGTCATGAAGTACAATATGTGACGAAAAAACAATCTCAGAATGGCTTGGATAAGTAAAAGCGTTTTAAAGTTGTCATCACATAAAGTGACTCTGGTCAGATTTGCAAAAAATGGCCTGGTCCTTAAGGTGAAAAGTGGCCCGGTACTGAAGGGGTTAATACTCAACATCACAAAAAGTGATCAGAAAGTTGTATGTAAGTTAAAATGGCACCAATGACAACTACAACTTGCCCAACAAAAGACAAGCACTCACAAAGCTCCATCAACTGAAAAATAAAAATGTTATAGGTCTTTGAGTAAGACAACACAAAAACATGTTCTTTTGTGCAAAAGTATAAACTTATAAATTATGAATAATTGTACTGAACTACATAATAAAGTTATCATGTGGCTTATAGCACACAGTGAACACCATGAAGACAAAACCTCAAAAAACTGCGCAGAAGTTCCTTTTTTTTCATGCCCCCCCCCCAAAAAAAATGTTAACATTATATAATACATTAGGTTCATTCCAAAATAGCGCAGTATCCTGCGAAAAACAAGCTCTCGTGTTGATGGAAAGAAAGTTAAGCAGCGTCCTTAATTTATTGTGCAAAACAAGCACTTTTTAACCCCTATTTTCTTATGGATTGTAAAATCTCACATAAAGATTATTATTACTTTTATTATTAGCATAAAGCATTGGATTTTTCTAAATATTGGATTGGCCATTATTGAAACTCTGGCTCCATCTAGTGGTGTGAAGATTTATGGCAGTTCATTGCAAATTATAACGTAATGAACAGTCACACACAGTATATAAATATATACATATTAAACTCCATATAAGGTTTTTTTTCTGCCAGACACAAAAAGCAGCTTTTATAAAAGGCTAATCTAATGTAAACTACGCCAACAGGTATATGCCCCCTCCCCACACACTCTGAGGATAGCTAATGTTTGTGAACAAGTACAGTGGAGGATAATGCACTCTTAACAAAATGTTCAGTAACTCTGGTATGTACATTGTAAGAGGGCGCAAGGTTCCGTCATCGACGGAAGGTACGTGTCACCGAGGTTCCTGGCCTCGGTGAGATAAGAGCCGGATTTTTTGTGTCAGCAGCAGCTAGTGCTGCTTGACACATTGATATTTAGTATGGCTACAAAGCCGATCCGGGCCGGCTCTTATTGGGAATAGTCAAGTGCTGGGTGGGAGACTATTCCCCACGGTCCAGGCCGGACTTTTTCCGGGCCTTTAAAAGGCAGCCACCTCAGCAGGTGGGAGGTGATTTATCCTGGAAGCTGCTGGTGTTGCTGTGGAGCTCTCAGGGCTGAGAGCAAGAGTCTGCAAACAGGCGTGCAGTCTACCTGGAAGCCGCTGGTGGAAACTTTGCGTGGCCGACCTAACTGCCCGGTGTGAACTAACACCGACCACTCAGGTGACCTTGCTGTGGGACTTATGTTTTGCCGGGTGTTTTGCCTTGTGTGAACAAGCACTAAAGACTGTTTCTGTTTTGCCTTGTGTGAACAAGCACTAAAGACTGTTTCTGTTTTGCCTTGTGTGAACAAGCACTAAAGACTGTTTCTGTTTTGCCGAGTGTGAATAAAACACTTCTGCTTTACCCAGAGAACTGTGTACCTTGCCTCTATACTGCGTCCGCAAGCCTGTCTACCAGAGCAATTCCCACATTTGGTGTCGGATGCGGGCATGCGCAGTGAGGCTGGCGTGAACGCCGAAAGTTTTTGTTTTTGCTGTGTTGGACTGCATGTCATATATCAGGCCTGCAACTTTTGTGGTTTCTGGCAACATGGAGGCTGCTGTGAAAGCTCTCATGGAGGCTAACGTGCAGCAGAGGGAGACCAATCAGCTACTTTACAGCAGCAACAGGCTAATGAGCTACAACAAAAAAGACATGAGGAGGCTAATGAGCTACAGCAAAAAGACATGAGGAGGCTATGTGTGCACAGCAGCAGACGAACAATCTCCTAGTGCAGCAGCTGATAGCCTTGCAGGAGTCGGTGCGAACGTCCCAGCCAGGAGTTGCAACCACAACAGCCCCGACTGTGTCTAACGCCAGGGACAAAGTCCGATCTGCCCTCAGGAAAATGGGTCCAGAAGACGATATAGAGGCATTCCTGATGGTGTTTGAAAGAACCGCCGAGCAAGAGAGGCTGCCATTGGAGCAATGGGCTGAGGTGGTGGCGCCTTTTCTGGTGGGGGATGCACAAAGGCCTATTTTGACCTCAGCTGTGAGGAGGCAAAGGACTATGAGAGGCTAAAAGGTGAGGTGTTGGCCAGGTTGGGAGTAAACACCTATGTGCGAGCGCACAGAGTGTGTCAGTGGGTGTTTTCCGAGTCCCGACCCGTCCGGTCACAAGCCTATGACTTACTTCACCTAGTAAAAAATGGCTCCAGCCTGAACTGTTGAGCCCTTCTCAGATGGTTGAAAGGGTCGTGGTCGACAGGTTTGTGCGCACCCTCCCGAGAGCCATACAGCGCTGGGTGGGACAAGGCGATCCAGGCAACCTGGAACAACTGGTTAGCCTGGTGGAGAGGTATATGGCCACTCAGGATTTGTTGAAGGACTCTGCTGTACTACCGAAGTCACGTCAGCCCCAGTTGCCAACCCGGGATCCTGGAAAAGGGATCCTACCTCATAAGGAGGGGAGTGTATCTCCAGTCCGTGGGAGGAATACCCTGGGGAGGAGGGAGGCTGCGGGGGTCAGGTGTTGGCATTGTCAGGACTGGGGACATGTGGCCGCCAACTGCCCTAGGGCATCTGGAACCCATGGACTGCGGGTTCGCTCGCCGGTCCTCTCTTTTGCCCAACCAGTGTATATAGCTGACCCCCTGCTGGCCGCGGACACCCCTCCGATGTGTGACATCATGGTTAATGGACACTCCGTGCAGGCCCTGCTGGACTCTGGGAGCCTGGTAACTCTGGTCCATGAGTCGTTGGTAACAGAAAAACTCCCAGAAGGGCGGAACCCTTACCATTGTCTGTATACATGGGGATCGCCGGGAGTATCCCACTACTAAGGTTACTCCTGACGGTGGGTGGGAAAGAGGTGCCACATGTCGTGGGAGTGGGGAGGCGGCTCCCTTATGCCGCAATATTGGGGAGGGACTTTCCCTGTTCTGGTCTTTGTGGAGGAACGGGTTGCCTACTTGTGGGGAAGAAAAATGTCCGGGTCCCGAACCTGAGGACCCCGAAGCAGAGACACCAGCAGTAGGGGTGACCACTACTTCCGTGATAGAGGGGGAGACAACCCCACTAAGTGTAATGGTGGGAGACGTGGAGGGCTTGCCACCGGGACCGGAATTGGCAGACCTCAACGCCTCCGGAGAAAATTTTGGGACCGCACAACACCGGGACCAAACCCTAGCCAGGGCCTGGGAGAACGTTGTGGTAATTGATGGTAAACCCCAAAACCTGGGGCGGAGTTAATGCTTCCCCGCTTTGTTGTTCACCAGGAAATGTTGTATCGGGTGAACCAAATCCGGGTGAGAATATTGAACAGTTGGTGGTGCCCACGGCGCACCGCAAGCTCGTTATGGAGCTTGCCCACCAACATGTTCTTGGGGACACTTGGGATGGCAGAAAACCCAGGACCGCATACTGCAGCGGTTTTATTGGCCCAGTGTTTTCAAAGAGGTAGAAAATTATTGTAAGTCCTGTCCAACCTGTCAGGTAAATAGCCCCCAGCCACATTTCCGTAGTCCTCTGGTACCTCTACCAATCATAGAGGTACCGTTTGAGCGAATCGCTATGGATCTAATAGGGCCCATACCGAAGTCCGCTAGGGGCCACCAACACATTCTGGTCGTTCTCGATTACGCCACTCGGTATCCGGAGGCGGTGCCCCTGCGACATACATCAGCTAAGCTCATAGCTAAGGAGTTAATGGAAATGTTTTCCCGGTGGGCCTGCCTAAGGAGGTTCTGACAGACCAAGGGACCCTTTTATGTCCAAGGTTATGAGGGAACTGTGTAAATTGCTGCGTATAAAACAGTTGCGGACGTCCGTTTACCATCCGCAAACGGATGGTCTCGTCGAAAGGTTTAACCAAACGTTAAAAAATATGTTAAAAAGGGTGGTGTCTAGAGATGGGAAGGACTGGGACCTGCTTCTGCCCTATCTCATGTTCGCAGTGCGAGAGGTGCCCCAGGCCTCTACTGGGTTCTCGCCCTTCGAACTGCTTTATGGCAGACACCCTCGGGCCTGTTAGACATTGCCAAGGAAGCGTGGGAACAACAACCCGTCCCCCACAAAAGTGTCATTGAGTATGTCACCCAGATGCAGGAACGGATGGAAAGGGTGTTGCCGCTGGTCCGGGAGCATATGGAGGCAGCGCAACAAGCTCAGAGTAGGGTGTATAATCGTCAGGCTCGGGTACGGGATTTCAATCCGGGAGATCGGGTTTTGGTTCTGGTACCTACCCTTGACAGCAAGTTCCTAGCTAGGTGGCAGGGGCCCTATGAGGTGATCGAGAAGGTAGGGGAAGTAATTACAAAGTACACCAGCCAGGCGGCGCAAGCCGGAGCAGGTGTACCACGTGAATTTACTAAAGCCGTGGAAAGATAGGGACTCGTCCGACAACAGCCCCCGTCCAGGGCTTCTAGGTGAAAAGTGTCCAGCCCCACAGTTTGAGGCCTGTGACGCAGTAACCACGGTAAAATTGCAGACAGCCTGTCTTCCAAACAAGTTCAGGAGGTAAGGGAGTTCATCAGTCGGAACACGGATGTGTTCTCGGACCTCCCTGGCCGCACTTCCTCATCCAACATGATATCGTCACGGAGCCTCAGGCCAAGATCCGGTTAAAACCATACCGGGTACCCGAGGCTCGGCGACGGGCCATCGCGGAGGAAGTGCAATTAATGTTGAAGCTTGATGTCATTGAGGAGTCGAAAAGTGAATGGGCAAGTCCCATAGTCCTAATACCTAAGCCAGATGGGACGCTGCTGTTCTGCAACGATTTTCGCAAGTTAAATGAAGTGTCCAAGTTTGATGCGTATCCCATGCCCCGGGTAGACGAGCTTGTTGAGAATTTAGGGCAAGCCCGTTATTTTTCTGTGCTAGACCTCACTAAAGGGTACTGGCAGGTACCCTTAACGGAGTCGGCCAAGGAAAAACTGCTTTTGTTACACCAGCAGGGCCTGTATCATTACAAGGTATTACCCTTTGGCCTGCATGGCGCCCTGCCACTTTCCAAAGGTTAATGGACATTGTGCTGCGACCTCATCGTCGGTACGCCTCGGCCTACTTAGATGATGTAGTCATCCACAGCACCGACTGGGAAAGCCATTTGCCCAAAGTACAGGCGGTAGTGGATGCCCTTAGAAAAGCTGGACTAACCGCTAATCCAAAAAAGTGTGCCATTGGGTTAGAAGAGACCAAGTATCTGGGGTATGTCATTGGGCGGGAGTCATCAAACCTCAGGTAAATAAGATAGAGGCACACGTAATTGGCCCCGACCGGTCACCACCAGGCAGGTAAAATCGTTCCTGGGGATTGTAGGGTACTACATGAGGTTTGTGCCCCACTTTGCCACGATAGCAGCACCATTGACAGACCTGTTGAAGGGACGGAAGTCCGGAAAGGTTCACTGGAGTGAGAAGGCAGAAGAGGCTTTCTCTGCATTGAAGTCGGCCCTGTGTGGGTCCCCGGTTTTGGTGACACCCGACTTCAACAGGGAGTTCATAGTACAGACGGATGCCTCGGAGGTAGGCCTCGGCGCTGTACTGTCTCAGGAAGTCAACGGCGAAGAACATCCCGTTGTCTTCCTGAGCCGTAAGCTCAACCCAGCCGAGACCAGGTATAGTATAGTGGAGAGGGAGTGCCTGGCTATCAAGTGGGCACTCGAGTCTCTCCGCTATTACTTGTTAGGGAGGAAGTTCCGTCTGGTGACCGACCATTCCCTCTCAAGTGGATGAGCCAGGCCAAGGAGAGGAATGCTCGGGTCACCAGGTGGTTCCTGTCCTTACAGAACTTCAAGTTCTCAGTAGAACACCGGGCAGGCCGCTTGCAGGGTAACGCGGATGCCCTGTCCCGCGTCCACTGTCTCATGTGTGTTCACCCCTCAGGGTTGAACAAAGGGGGGTATGTAAGAGGGCGCAAGGTTCCGCCATCGACGGAAGGTACGTGTCACCGAGGTTCCTGGCCTCGGTGAGATAAGAGCCGGATTTTTTGTGTCAGCAGCAGCTAGTGCTGCTTGACACATTGATATTTAGTATGGCTACAAAGCCGATCCGGGCCGGCTCTTATTGGGAATAGTCAAGTGCTGGGTGGGAGACTATTCCCCACGGTCCAGGCCGGACTTTTTCCGGGCCTTTAAAAAGGCAGCCACCTCAGCAGGTGGGAGGTGATTTATCCTGGAAGCTGCTGGTGTTGCTGTGGAGCTCTCAGGGCTGAGAGCAAGAGTCTGCAAACAGGCGTGCAGTCTACCTGGAAGCCGCTGGTGGAAACTTTGCGTGGCCGACCTAACTGCCCGGTGTGAACTAACACCGACCACTCAGGTGACCTTGCTGTGGGACTTATGTTTTTGCCGGGTGTTTTGCCTTGTGTGAACAAGCACTAAAGACTGTTTCTGTTTTGCCTTGTGTGAACAAGCACTAAAGACTGTTTCTGTTTTGCCTTGTGTGAACAAGCACTAAAGACTGTTTCTGTTTTGCCGAGTGTGAATAAAACACTTCTGCTTTACCCAGAGAACTGTGTACCTTGCCTCTATACTGCGTCCGCAAGCCTGTCTACCAGAGCAATTCCCCACAGCATATAGAGTAAATCTGAAGGGTAGGCGCACTAAAAGTGTGATGGTGCATAGTGAGTAGTGATTAGCGCAAAGACCCATATTCGATTTCTCGATATTTAACGAATAATTCGCATCATATTCAATATTATGACTTGCGCTTAATTTTTCAAGTTATATTCGTGTGCGCATAGAATCTATTCGTTATTAATAACGTTTAAATAGCTTTACATGTTTTGAAAACTTGAAATGGAGGGAGTCATTTGTGTGAATGGAAAGGTGCGAAAAAGACATATACGAATTTTCGCAATACATGCAGCATACTGGAGTCGGACACAACCCGTTAAGGCTTGGTAGGAAAGGGAATACAAACCGCAAATAGATTAATGCGAATATTCAATTGACGAACATTCGCAGGACAGTTTTTACCTATTAAGTCTTTACTCTGACAGGAATAGTGGAAATTGTTATAGAAAGCAATTACGGTTGGGGGAATTATGTCTGAATCTTTTATTTACAATACAGTTTCCCTATCACTATCCATCTTAAGAGCGAATATTCGTAATTGCGAATATGGTGTCATGTATTCGACATATTCGCGAAATCTCAACACTAATAGTGAGGCTTCACTTTGTTGGGTTATGTATAGGTGACTGGGATCAGGGGCCAGGACGGAGAAGCAAACAGTGCTGTGTCTGTGCTTGAGGCCTTAGGGTATGCCCACATACATATTAGTTTTACTTTTAAATAAAAAAACAATACAGTAGCAAGTGGAGACCTCCCAAGTGTCCCTCTTTTGGAGGGACAGTCCCTACTTTTGACCCAAGTCCCGTTGTCCCTCTTTTCTCCTTAAATGTCTCTCTTTTTGATTTGAAGTACAGCTTTGCATTATTACAATAGTGATCCAGAAAGTGTTGTCTGGTTCCTATCTACATATTACAGCCCGCCTTGTATATTATTTCATCATTTGATGCCATTTTGATTTTAGAAATTAATATATTCAGAAGAAATGCTGCTGTATTGTGTAAAAGAAAACTATTGAAGTATATAGATATGTAGGAAAAATGGATCTTTCACACAATGAACACAAAGTGGGGAAGTATGCAAGTGAATTGGGTTTTGACAAACCACAGCAAATAAGGAAAATTGCTGTAGACCAAGAAATCCAATAAAAAATAGGTTTATTTTATACATAATATTAAAGCAATCATTGAAATAAAAAAAAGCCAAATGCAAAGTAAGATATAGACATATTAGGCCTCTTTCACACTTGCGTTCTGAGGGTCCAGCAGGCACTTCGACCCTGCCGGATCTGTCAGAATGCAAGTCGCCTGAAAGCATTTGAAGACTGATCAGGATCCTGATCAGTCTTCGAAATGCTTCCAGGTTACCATGGCAGCCAGGAAGCTACTGAAGTCCTGGCTGCCATGGTAAGTACTCCGCAGCAGTATACTTACCTGCGCTGCGGCCCCCGGGCACTCCTTTATGACATCACAGGTCCCTGCAGCGCATAGATCAATGCGCTGCCCAGACCTGTGACGTCATGAAGTAGCGGCCGCAGCGCAGGTAATTACACTGCTGCGGAGTACTTACCATGGCAGCCAGGACTTCAGTAGCGTCCTGGCTGCCATGGTAACCTGGAAGCATTTCGAAGACTGATCAGGATCCTGATCAGTCTTCAAATGCTTTCAGGCGGCTTGCGTTCTGACGGGTCAGGCGGGACGGAAGTGCCTGCTGGATCCTCAGAACGCAAGTGTGAAAGAGACCTAATATGTCTATATCTTACTTTGCATTTGGCTTTTTTTTATTTCAATGATTGCTTTAATATCTTGTATGACTTCCATGAGCTTGAAGGACAGCATCCATGCGGTTTGGCAAGGATTCATACAATTTATTGAGGAAGTCATCAGGAATAGCAAAGAAAACAGTCTTGCATGCCTCCCAGAGTTCATCAATATTCTTTGGTTTCGTCTTCCATGCTTCCTCTTTAATCCTACCCCACATATGCTCAATGATGTTCATGTCTGGTGACTGGGCTGGCCAATCCTGGAGCATCTTGATCTTCTTCGCCTTAAGGAACTTTGATGTAGAGATGGAAGTATGCGATGGAGCACCATCCTGCTGCAGAATTTGGCCTTTTTTATGGTTGGGAATATAAGAGGTAGCTAAGATTTCTTAGTATTTTAGACTATTGAGGTTGCCTTCCACCCTGCAGATCCCTCGCACACCCCCATATTGGATGTAACCCCAGACCATGATTTTGCCTCCACCAAACGTCACTGTTTTCTGGGTAAATCTCGGCTCCATGCGTGTTCCAGTAGGTCTCCTGCAATATTTGTGGTGACTGTGGTGTAATTCCACAGAAGATTCATCTGAAAAATCCACCTTCTGCCACTTTTCCAGCATTCATCCTTTTAGCAGGCTGTGGGCCTTGGCAAATGCCACACGGTTTTTCAATTGTCTTTTGTTTAGTGCTGGCTTGGGCACTGATTCGACCATGGAGGCCATTGTGAGACAGAATCCGACAAACTGTTCTGGTTGACACAGGGACTTCAGGTGACCAGGTCTCGTGGAGCTCTGCTGCAGTGGAAAATGGGCTGGCCTCAGATTTTCGAGCCAACAAACGATCCTCTCGAGCAGTTGTCTTGCGGGGTCTGCCTGACCTGGGCTTGTCCAAAACGTCTCCAGTCTCTTCAAATCTTTTTTTTTTATCCTCTGAAATTGAAGCTGAGACACATTAAAGGTGTCTGCCACATCAGCAATGGATCTGGTCTTCAGCCTCTTGATAATCAACACTTTAGTCTCAGGGTGAATCTTAGGCATGTTTGCAGAGGTTTAGTTGCAGTTAATGTGAAGGTCTAGTGTACTGGGGTTCTTTTTATACACACCTGAGACCTAACTGATCCATTATTAGTCACAGGTAAAGCTCATATGAAAAGGCGATAACACTTATGTCTTGGCAAAAAATGACTCAATGGGCTTTACCAAGCTGTAAATATTAGAATACTTTTTGTCAGTTTTGTTTTGCACTGAAACTTTATTACAAAAGCTATTGGGATTAAAATGACCCATTTCTTGTAACAAAATCTTGATTAGAAATATATTTTAGCGGCACTTTAGGTCAATTTGTACACAAGCGACAAAACTTTTGTCAGGGACTGTACAAGTATCCGCCTCGGGCCCAGCCGCCACTACATTTACTCAGTGTGCAGTTAGGGAGATATAGTGTTCCTGCCCGTGCTTGCTGGTCCATGTATCTGTGGTTATGTGGACCTTGCCACAGATGGCGTTGCGCAGTGCACACTTGGTTTTATCCTCAACTTGGTTGTGCAGGGAAGGGACGGCTCACCTGGAAAAGTAGTGGCGGCTGGGAATGACGTACTGTAGGACAGCCACCGCGATCAGCTGTTTAAAACAGTCCGTCTCCACCAGATGGAATGACAGGCCAGTAATTTTGAAATGTTGGCATTCAGGGTCAGCGATCGAGGGTGGGTATTTCCTCTTTCTCTCCAGTGTTTGGGAGATGGACAGCTGAACGCTTGAGTGTGACATGGTGGAGATGCTTGGTGATGATGATGGAGATGGTGGTGTTGGTGGCCAGTGGCGTTGCGAGGGGGGTGCGGGCCGCACAGAGTGACACCACTGATGGGGTGACACCTTCACTGCACTTCAGGTTTGATCACTATACAGGGAATCCCGGTCTCCATATATGGAGTCAGTGCTATGAACATGAAGGGGGTATCCCCAAGCATTGTCAGTATGCTTGAGGACACCCAATGTATTTTAGAAATAGAAGCTAAATTAGATTAAAAGGTTGCCACCAGGATTCAAACTCACAACCTTTCATATCAGAGGCAAGAACACTAATGGAGCTCAATGGAAAGCTCATAGTAGTTTATCAAGTATTAGGTATTCCTATACAGCAGAAGTATGATTTACATTTTTTTTTCCAGTAATTGTAAAAAAAATGTATGACACAAAATAAATGTGTAATTACTATATATATATATATATATATATATATATATATAGTAATTACACATTTATTTTTTTATTTAATTATACTTCTGCTATATAGGAATACCTAATACATGATACACTACTATGAGGCTTTTCCAACACAATTTAGGAATCACAGAAATAAACGTGGCCAAAATGGGTGGGACTGCTCCAAAAGCTTTGTAGCTCAGTGGTTAGGGTTTTTGCCTCCTGATGTAAAAGGTTGTGAGTTCGAGTCCTGGTGGAAGCCTTTTAGAAATAGAGGCTAATTTATGCATTAATATGCAAATTATGTATATCAGAAGTATGATAATATATATTTATACTTCTGATATATATATATATATATATATATATATATAAATGTATTATATATGGGAAACTATTACTGAGGTTTTTAGCCATAATATTAGTATAGCAGGTTAATATGAAGCTCTGATGGGGGGGATGTGTGGATGACACTGATGGGGGATGTGTGGAGGACACTGATGGGGGGATGTGTGGAAGACACTGATGAGGGTTTGTGTGGAGGACACTGATGGTGAAATCTAGGGAGGGGTGTGGGGATGTTGGGATGGGAGGTCCTGGAGGGGTGTTTGGGTGGAAGCTCTGGAAGGGGTGGGAGGTCCGATAGGTATGTGGGGGTGGAAGATCTGGGAGGGGGGCCCATAATTTTTTTTAGCTATGGGGCGGGGGGGGCGGGGCATACAAATTTTTGCGGGGGGCCCAGTCATTTCTAGCTACGCCCCTGGGTGACACCACCAGGAGATGAGCGATTGCATTATGGAAGCACTCATCTCCCTACATTCATCTGTATCGAGATACGGATGAACACTGCAGCAGGGCAAGTGAGAGGTGTCTCCCTTCCTGTTCCTCTGATAGGCTGCCGGCACAAGGCCAGCAGCCTATCAGAGGCCGGTGCAGGCGGTGGGATGACGTCATCGATCAGCCTGAGCTGAACTGCTCGGGACACAGGCCAGAAGAGGCCTGCATCGCATCGCTGCCATGGAGGTAAGTATGTGTTTTGTTTTTTGTTTTGTTTTTCTGTGAGGCGCTGGGCTGCGCTGGGGGGTCATTGTTGGCATAAAGCGGACACTTTAGGGCATTATTGCTGACACATGGGGGACACTATGGGGCAATGGCTGGCACATGGGGGACACTATGGGGGCATTGCTGGTATATGGGGGACAATATAGGGGCATTGCCGGCACATGGGGGACACTATGGGGAATTGCTGGCACATGGGGGGACACTATGGGGGAATTGCAGGCACATGGGGGACACTATGGGGGCATTGCTGGCACATGGGGGACACTATGGGGGCATTGCTGGCGCATGGGGGACACTATGGGGGCATGGCTAGCACATGAAAGACACTATGGGGGCATTGCTAGCACATAGGGGACACTATGGGGGCATGGTTGGCACATGGGAGACACTATGGGGGCATCTACTGGCACATGAGGGACACTATGGGGGCATCTACTGGCACATGGGGGCATTGCTGGCATATTATGGGGACACTATTGTGTTGGAGGGGAAAAGAATACTATGGGGGTATATTATATAGGCACATTATGGGGGCACTAAGAAGGGGCATTTAATACTGGCACATTCTGGGGGACACTATGGGGGAATCTTATACTGGCACATTATGGGGGCACTATGGGGAAGAGGAGAAGAGCACTATGTGGGCATTTACTAGGGGCATTATATAGGGGTATTTTATACTTGCACACATTATGGGGACACTTGCTTAACTGGCGAAACTGAGGGAGTTTTTTTGTACTGGCACACAAAACGGGAGCACTTTTGAATTAGTGCACATTATTATTATTATTATTATTATTATTAAGGTGGCAGGTGAGTTGTTAAGAAGGTAGGAGGAGGATGGAAAAGTAGGAACCAAAGATGTCTTTTGTCAAACTACAGAGACGAGAGATCGGTGAAAAATCATCATGGCGGTCTGGTCTGAAAGGAGAAGATGAGGAAAGAGAAGGTCTACATCAGAGAAGTTACTGGATGTAAGGTATGTGGTGCTGTATTCTGGATAGCACAGAATATAATATGTTATCAAATATGGGGGGTGCTAAGCAGACAGAAGACAGATCGCTGGGGGTTGGGGTGGGGGGAGGTCCTGTTGTAGGTGCTATAATTTGAACCCAAGTGATAACATGGATGGGGGTTTGGATAGTAAACAGACAGCTGATGTGGGGGGGGGGCTGAGCAGACAGATTGCCGACGGGGGTGGGTGGTGGCGGGCTTTGTGTTTGGGGGGGTGATACCAGCCCTAGCAACGCCATTGTTGGTGGCACATCCTCTGTTTGCTGGGTGGCAAGTGCCACTGTGACTCCAGAGATGGAGGAAGAGGCACAGACAGCAGCAGAAGAGGAAGCAGGAGGAGCCTGAGACCTTTCTTGGTTTTTAAGGTGTTTACTCCACTGCAGTTCGTGCTTTGCATGTAGATGCCTGGTCATGCAGGTTGTGCTCAGGTTTAGAACGTTTATGCCTTGCTTCAGGCTCTGGCACAACGTGCAAACCACTTGTGTCTTGTCGTCAGGACATTGTCTGAAGAACTGCCATGCCAATGAACTCCTTGGAGGTGGCTTTGGTGTGCTAGGTCCCTGGGTGCGGTGGGCAGTAGCAGGCGTACTGTCACGCGGACGGCCGCTCTGCTTTTGCACCCTGCTCCCTCTTTTGCTGTGCTGTTGCCTCTGTGTGACCACCGCCTCTTCCTCAGAACTGCACACGTCCTTAGAATGAACTTGAGTCCAGTCGGAGTCTAGGACCTCATCATTCTCCACATCATCTTCCATCCATTCCTGACCCCTGACCCCTGCCCTCCTTGTCGGTTTGCACACTGCAGAAAGCCACAGCAGTTGGCATCTGTGTTTCGGTATTCCCATGTCCTCATCCTGCAACATGTGTGGTTGGGCATCAGTGCATTCAATGTCTTCCACTTCTGGGGCAGGGCTATGTGGATGGCCCGGGGAAACCAGCAGAGTCATTAAATAGCATAAAAGTCTTCTGCATGACTTGGAGCTCAGGCTGCTTGTCTGATTTGCAAGTGAGTGAGGTGAAAGATTGATGGGCATGGGCTGCAGGTGCCAACTCTGAGCTTTCTGCAGAGGACTGGGTGGGAGATACTGTGAAGGAACTGGAGCCCCTGTCAGCCACCCAATCTACTATCGCCTGTACTTGTTCTGGCCTCACCATCCGTAGAGCGGCATTTGGGCCTACCAAATAACACTGCAGGTTCTGTGGCCTACTTGCACCTGAGGAAGGTGTTTCACTTGGACCTGTAGCTGGCGCTGAATGGCCACGTCCTCTCCCAGCAACAGGAGCTCCACCAACACCACCACGACCATGCCCACGTCCCTTATTTAATGTTCTCCCCATTATTTGCGTTCACCCACCAAACAAACAGATGGTTTATCTCAGGTGTCAATTTAACTGCCAAAAGTCAACAATTAAGTTCACTAACAGTAAGGCCTCATGCACACAAACGTATTTTCTTTCCGTGTCCGTTCCATTTTTTTATGGAACCATTAATTTAAATGGGTCCGCAAAAAAAAATGGAAGTTACTCTGTGTGCATTCCGTTTCCGCATGTCTGTTCCGCAAAAAAATAGAACATGTCCTATTATTGTCCGCAACACGTACAAGGATAGGACTGTTCTATTAGGGGCCAGCTGTTCCGTTCCGCAAAATAAGGAATGCACACGAACGTCATCCATATATATTTGTGGATCCGTTTTTTGCATACCGCAAAATACGTACAGTCCTGTGCATGAGGTCTAAGGCAGTGCCCGTGTCATAAGCAGAATAAATTTATTTAGGTCACACAACAGTGTAACGGAGCAATTCAATACAATTACTTCACTATCACCAAAAATTTGATTTTTCAAACCAACAATGTAACAGCAGAGGTTAACGGTTTAATTTGACTGTCAGAAATGCAGCGTATACTGCAAATGTGCTATCTACCACAAAACCGGTGTTTTTGCAACCAACTATGTAACTGCGGAGTTCCACAGGTTACTTAAAATGACTGAAATACAGGGTTGGCCTCAGATCTGCTATGTAGCACAAAACCAGTGTTTATTGAAACAAACTACAGAAATGCAGTATGTCACCCCAAAAATTATAAAACAGGTTTTTCAGCGGTGTATGCAAACGTGCTCTGTGGTACGACAGTATGGGTTTATTAACCCAACTACAGAAATGCACTATGTCACCCCAAAAATCATAAACAGGTTTTTCAGCGTTCTATGCAAAAGTGCTCTTTGGCACAACAGTACGGGTTTATTCCCCCAACTTACAGAAATGCAGTTTTTCACCGCTAAATTTTTAAACAGTTTTTTCAGAGTTGTATGCAAACGTGCTCTATGGCACAACAGTGCGGGTTTATTCCCCCAAATACAGAAATGCAGTTTTTCACCACAAAATCTTAAAACTGTTTTTTCAGCGTTCTATGCAAACGTGCTCTGTAGTACGATAGTATGGGTTTATTACAGCAACTACAGAAATGCACTATGTCACCGCACAATTTTAAAATAGGTTTTTCAGCATTGTATGCAAACGTGATCTGTGGTATGACAGTACGGGTTTATTCCCTCAACTACAGAAATGCACTATGTCACCCCTAAATTATAAAATAGGTAATGTAGGGGGACTTGACCTGCCAGAAAAAAGGATTTTTTTCTCCACTGAGCTACCAAAAAATAATTAGACTGATGACCCTGGCAGGCTGGCTCACATGCAGGTCACATGCAGTTCCAAGGACACTGCAGTTGCTAAAATGGCCGCCGACCCCCACCTTAGTAACAGATGGATTGAAAATTATTTTGCAGTATCACTGGGCTCAGGGCTGGGTACAAATATGTAGCATAGCAACCTCAATAATTGCTGTAGTTTTAAGAGTTAACACCACCAAGTTCAACACATTTCTTCCCTAATCTCTCCCTGAGAGCACCAACCTGTCCCTACCCTAAGAGCAGCAGAGTGATATGCAGCGCTACGTGACTCCAGCTTATATAGAGGCCGGGTCACATGCTGCACTTAGCCAATCACAGCCAATCACAGCCATGCCAATAGTAGGCATGGCTGTGATGGCTTCTTAGGGCAAAGTAGTGAAACGCTTGTTGATTGGCTGCTCTGCAGCCTTTCGAAAAGCGGGAAGAAATCGCCGAACAACGAACCCGAACCTTTACGGAAATGTCCGGGTCCGGGTGCAGAAAACCGTAAAGTTCGGTACTCATAACCTTTTTACTTTTCTATTCACATAGTGTTATGAAGGATTCTTTTTTTTGTTCAGGTTAAATGCTTCATGGAACAGAGCCCAATTTCCTGGATGAA
>JAKVIS010002070.1:0-26102 GCA_033119425.1 Bufotes viridis
GACATTATAGAGAGGAATAAACAGAGGAGATTATAGGAGAGAGAGGAACAGAGGAGATTATAGAGAGAGGAACAACAGAGGGAGACTATAGAGAGAGGAGCAACAGAGGACATTATAAGATGAGGAATACAGAGGAGATTATAGAGAGAGGAACAACAGATGACATTGGTTGGGTATAGATGAACAACAGATAATATTATAGAGGAACAACAGAGTGATTACTATATATATAATGAATGTTGTTTATGATTTCATAGAGAGAGGGAACAACAGAGCATCATCATAGAGAGTGAACAACAGAGGAGATCATGAGAGTAGAGGAACAACATGAAGAGACTATGAGAGAGAGTGAATAAACAGAGGAGATTATAGAGAAGAGGAATAACAGAAGAGATTATAGAGAGTGAATAAACAGAGGAGACTATAGAGAGAGGAATAACAGAGGAGATTATAGAGAGAGGAATAACAGAGGAGACTATAGAGAGAGGAATAAATAGAGGAGATTATAGAGAGGAATAACAGAGGAGATTATAGAGAGTGAAATAAACAGAGGAGATTATAGAGAGTAAAGGAATAAACAGAGGAGATTATAGAGAGAGGAATAACAGAGGACGATTATAGAGAGAGAATAACAGAGGAGATTATAGAGAGAGGAATAACAGAGGACATTATAGAGAGGGAATAACAGAGGAGATTATAGAGAGGAATAACAGAGGACATTATAGAGAGGAATAACAGAGGAGATTATAGAGAGGAATAACAGAGGAGATTATAGAGAGAGGAAATAACAGAGGAGACATTATAGAGAGAGGAATAACAGAGGACATTATAAGAGAGGAATAACAGAGGAGATTATAGAGAGGAATAACAGAGGAGATTATAGGAGAGGAATAACAGAGGACATTATAGAGAGAGGAATAACAGAGGACATTATAGAGAGGAATAACAGAGGAGATTATAGAGAGAGGAATAACAGAGGACATTATAGAGAGGAATAACAGAGGAGATTATAGAGAGAGGAATAACAGAGGAGATTATAGAGAGAGGAATAACAGAGGACATTATAGAGAGAGGAATAACAGAGGACATTATAGAGAGGAATAACAGAGGAGATTATAGAGAGAGGAATAACAGAGGAGATTATAGAGAGAGGAATAACAGAGGAGATTATAGAGAGAGGAATAACAGAGGAGATTATAGAGAGAGGAGTAACAGAGGAGATTATAGAGAGGAATAACAGAGGACATTATAGAGAGAGGAATAACAGAGGAGATTATAGAGAGAGGAATAACAGAGGAGATTATAGAGAGGAATAACAGAGGACATTATAGAGAGGAATAACAGAGGACATTATAGAGAGGAATAACAGAGGAGATTATAGAGAGAGGAATAACAAAGGAGATTATAGAGAGAGGAATAACAGAGGACATTATAGAGAGAGGAATAACAGAGGAGATTATAGAGAGGAATAACAGAGGAGATTATAGAGAGGAATAACAGAGGAGATTATAGAGAGAGGAATAACAGAGGACATTATAGAGAGAGGAATAACAGAGGAGATTATAGAGAGAGGAATAACAGAGGACATTATAGAGAGGAATAACAGAGGAGATTATAGAGAGAGGAATAACAGAGGACATTATAGAGAGGAATAACAGAGGACATTATAGAGAGAGGAATAACAGAGGACATTATAGAGAGGAATAACAGAGGACATTATAGAGAGGGAATAACAGAGGAGATTATAGAGAGAGGAATAACAGAGGAGATTATAGAGAGAGGAATAACAGAGGACATTATAGAGAGAGGAATAACAGAGGAGATTATAGAGAGAGGAATAACAGAGGACATTATAGAGAGAGGAATAACAGAGGACATTATAGAGAGAGGAATAACAGAGGAGATTATAGAGAGAGGAATAACAGAGGAGATTATAGAGAGAGGAATAACAGAGGAGATTATAGAGAGAGGAATAACAGAGGAGATTATAGAGAGGAATAACAGAGGACATTATAGGAGAGGAATAACAGAGGAGATTATAGAGAGAGGAATAACAGAGGAGATTATAGAGAGAGGAATAACAGAGGAGATTATAGAGAGAGGAATAACAGAGGACATTATAGAGAGAGGAATAACAGAGGAGATTATAGAGAGAGGAATAACAGAGGAGATTATAGAGAGAGGAATAACAGAGGAGATTATAGAGAGAGGAATAACAGAGGAGATTATAGAGAGGAATAACAGAGGGACATTATAGAGAGAGGAATAACAGAGGACATTATAGAGAGAGGAATAACAGAGGAGATTATAGAGAGAGGAATAACAGAGGACATTATAGAGAGAGGAATAACAGAGGACATTATAGAGAGAGGAATAACAGAGGAGATTATAGAGAGAGGAATAACAGAGGAGATTATAGAGAGAGGAATAACAGAGGACATTATAGAGAGAGGAATAACAGAGGAGATTATAGAGAGAGGAATAACAGAGGACATTATAGAGAGAGGAATAACAGAGGACATTATAGAGAGGAATAACAGAGGAGATTATAGAGAGGAATAACAGAGGACATTATAGAGAGAGGAATAACAGAGGACATTATAGAGAGAGGAATAACAGAGGACATTATAGAGAGAGGAATAACAGAGGACATTATAGAGAGAGAATAACAGAGGAGATTATAGAGAGAGGAATAACAGAGGAGATTATAGAGAGAGGAATAACAGAGGAGATTATAGAGAGAGAATAACAGAGGACATTATAGAGAGAGGAATAACAGAGGACATTATAGAGAGAGGAATAACAGAGGAGATTATAGAGAGGAATAACAGAGGAGATTATAGAGAGAGGAATAACAGAGGACATTATAGAGAGAGGAATAACGGAGTAAGAGGAGAATTATAGGAGAGAGGAATAACAGAGGACATTATAGAGAGAGGAATAACAGAGGAGATTATAGAGAGAGGAATAACAGAGGAATTATAGAGAGGAATAACAGAGGAGATTATAGAGAGAGGAATAACAGAGGACATTATAGAGAGGGAATAACAGAGGAGATTATAGAGAGGAATAACAGAGGACATTATAGAGAGAGAATAACAGAGGAGATTATAGAGAGAGGAATAACAGAGGAGATTATAGAGAGAGGAATAACAGAGGACATTATAGAGAGAGGAATAACAGAGGACATTATAGAGAGAGGAATAACAGAGGAGATTATAGAGAGAGGAATAACAGAGGAGATTATAGAGAGAGGAATAACAGAGGAGATTATAGAGAGAGGAATAACAGAGGACATTATAGAGAGGAATAACAGAGGAGATTATAGAGAGGATACAGAGAATTATAGAGAGGAATAACAGAGGAGATTATAGAGAGAGGAATAACAGAGGACATTATAGAGAGAGGAATAACAGAGGAGATTATAGAGAGAGGAATAACAGAGGACATTATAGAGAGAGGAATAACAGAGGACATTATAGAGAGAGGAATAACAGAGGAGATTATAGAGAGAGGAATAACAGAGGACATTATAGAGAGAGGAATAACAGAGGAGATTATAGAGAGAGGAATAACAGAGGAGATTATAGAGAGAGGAATAACAGAGGACATTATAGAGAGAGGAATAACAGAGGACATTATAGAGAGAGGAATAACAGAGGAGATTATAGAGAGAGGAATAACAGAGGAGATTATAGAGAGAGGAATAACAGAGGACATTATAGAGAGAGGAATAACAGAGGACATTATGAGAGAGGAATAACAGAGGAGATTATAGAGAGAGGAATAACAGAGGACATTATAGAGAGAGGAATAACAGAGGAGATTATAGAGAGAGGAATAACAGAGGACATTATAGAGAGAGGAATAACAGAGGACATTATAAGAGAGGAATAACAGAGGAGATTATAGAGAGGAATAACAGAGGAGATTATAGAGAGAGGAATAACAGAGGACATTATAGAGAGAGGAATAACAGAGGAGATTATAGAGAGAGGAATAACAGAGGGACATTATAGAGAGAGGAATAACAGAGGACATTATAGAGAGGAATAACAGAGGACATTATAGAGAGGGAATAACAGAGGACATTATAGAGAGGAATAACAGAGGAGATTATAGAGAGAGGAATAACAGAGGAGATTATAGAGAGAGGAATAACAGAGGAGATTATAGAGAGGAATAACAGAGGACATTATAGAGAGAGGAATAACAGAGGAGATTATAGAGAGGAATAACAGAGGACATTATAGAGAGGAATAACAGAGGAGATTATAGAGAGAGGAATAACAGAGGAGATTATAGAGAGAGGAATAACAGAGGACATTATAGAGAGAGGAATAACAGAGGACATTATAGAGAGAGGAATAACAGGAGATTATAGAGAGAGGAATAACAGAGGAGATTATAGAGAGGAATAACAGAGGAGATTATAGAGAGGAATAACAGAGGACATTATAGAGAGAGGAATAACAGAGAGATTATAGAGAGAGGAATAACAGAGGACATTATAGAGAGGAATAACAGAGGAGATTATAGAGAGAGGAATAACAGAGGACATTATAGAGAGGAATAACAGAGGAGATTATAGAGAGGAATAACAGAGGAGATTATAGAGAGGAATAACAGAGGAGATTATAGAGAGAGGAGTAACAGAGGACATTATAGAGAGAGGAATAACAGAGGAGATTATAGAGAGAGGAATAACAGAGGAGATTATAGAGAGAGGAATAACAGAGGACATTATAGAGAGGAATAACAGAGGACATTATAGAGAGAGGAATAACAGAGGAGATTATAGAGAGAGGAATAACAGAGGAGATTATAGAGAGAGGAATAACAGAGGAGATTATAGAGAGAGAGGAATAACAGAGGAGATTATAGAGAGAGGAATAACAGAGGACATTATAGAGAGAGGAATAACAGAGGAGATTATAGAGAGAGGAATAACAGAGGAGATTATAGAGAGGAATAACAGAGGAGATTATAGAGAGAGGAATAACAGAGGAGATTATAGAGAGAGGAATAACAGAGGACATTATAGAGAGAGGAATAACAGAGGAGATTATAGGAGAGGAATAACAGAGGACATTATAGAGAGGAATAACAGAGGAGATTATAGAGAGAGGAATAACAGAGGACATTATAGAGAGGAATAACAGAGGAGATTATAGAGAGGAATAACAGAGGAGATTATGAGAGATAAAGAGGAATAACAGAGGAGATTATAGAGAGAGAATAACAGAGGAGATTATAGAGAGGAATAACAGAGAGATGAGGAATAACAGAGGACATTATAGAGAGAGGAATAACAGAGGAGATTATAGAGAGAGGAATAACAGAGGAGATTATAGAGAGAGAATAACAGAGGAGATTATAGAGAGAGGAATAACAGAGGACATTATAGAGAGAGGAATAACAGAGGACATTATAGAGAGAGGAATAACAGAGGACATTATAGAGAGGAATAACAGAGGAGATTATAGAGAGAGGGAATAACAGAGGAGATTATAGAGAGAGGAATAACAGAGGACATTATAGAGAGGAATAACAGAGGACATTATAGAGAGAGGAATAACAGAGGACATTATAGAGAGAGGAATAACAGAGGAGATTATAGAGAGAGGAATAACAGAGGACATTATAGAGAGGAATAACAGAGGAGATTATAGAGAGAGGAATAACAGAGGACATTATAGAGAGAGGAATAACAGAGGAGATTATAGAGAGAGGAATAACAGAGGACGATTATAGAGAGAGGAATAACAGAGGACATTATAGAGAGGAATAACAGAGGACATTATAGAGAGGAATAACAGAGGAGATTATAGAGAAGGAATAACAGAGGACATTATAGAGAGAGGAATAACAGAGGACATTATAGAGAGAGGAATAACAGAGGACATTATAGAGGAGGAATAACAGAGGACATTATAGAGAGGAATAACAGAGGAGATTATGAGAGAGGAATAACAGAGGAGATTATAGAGAGAGGAATAACAGAGGACATTATAGAGAGAGGAATAACAGAGGACATTATAGAGAGGAATAACAGAGGAGATTATAGAGAGAGGAATAACAGAGGAGATTATAGAGAGAGGAATAACAGAGGACGATTATAGAGAGAGGAATAACAGAGGAGATTATAGAGAGGAATAACAGAGGAGATTATAGAGAGGAATAACAGAGGACATTATAGAGAGGAATAACAGAGGACATTATAGAGAGGAATAACAGAGGAGATTATAGAGAGGAATAACAGAGGAGATTATAGAGAGGAATAACAGAGGACATTATAGAGAGAGGAATAACAGAGGAGATTATAGAGAGAGGAATAACAGAGGACATTATAGAGAGAGGAATAACAGAGGAGATTATAGAGAGGAATAACAGAGGACATTATAGAGAGAGGAATAACAGAGGAGAGAGGAATAACAGAGGAGAGAGGAATAACAGAGGAGAGAGGAATAACAGAGGACATTATATAGAGAGGAATAACAGAGGACATTATAGAGAGGAATAACAGAGGACATTATAGAGAAAGGAATAACAGAGGACATTTTAGAGAGAGGAATAACAGAGGAGAGAGGAATAACAGAGGAGAGAGGAATAACAGAGGACATTATAGAGAGAGGAATAACAGAGGACATTATAGAGAGAGGAATAACAGAGGACATTATAGAGAGAGGAATAACAGAGGACATTATAGAGAGAGGAATAACAGAGGACATTATAGAGAGGAATAACAGAGGACATTATAGAGAGGAATGACATAGGACGTTATAGAGAGAGGAATAACAGAGGACATTATAGAGAGAGGAATAAAAGAGGACATTATAGAGAGAGGAATAACAGAGGACCTTATAGAGAGAGGAATAACAGAGGACATTATAGAGAGAGGAATAACAGAGGACATTATAGAGAGGAATAAAAGAGGAGATTATAGAGAGAGGAATAACAGAGGAGATTATAGAGAGAGAATAACAGAGGAGATTATAGAGAGAGGAATAACAGAGGACATTATAGAGAGAGGAATAACAGAGGACATTATAGAGAGGAATAACAGAGGACATTATAGAGCGAGAATAACATAGGACGTTATAGAGAGAGGAATAACAGAGGACATTATAGAGAGAGGAATAACAGAGGACATTATAGAGAGAGGAATAACAGAGGAGATTATAGAGAGGAATAACATAGGAGATTATAGAGAGAGGAATAACAGAGGAGATTATAGAGAGAGGAATAACAGAGGAAATTATAGAGAGGAATAACAGAGGAGATTATAGAGAGGAATAACAGAGGAGATTATAGAGAGGAATAACAGAGGACATTATAGAGAGAGGAATAACAGAGGAGATTATAGTGAGAGGAATAACAGAGGACATTATAGAGAGGAATAACAGAGGAGATTATAGAGAAGGAATAACAGAGGAGATTATAGAGAGAGGAGTAACAGAGGACGTTATAGAGAGAGGAATAACAGAGGACATTATAGAGAGAGGAATAACAGAGGAGATTATAGAGAGAGGAATAACAGAGGAGATTATAGAGAGAGGAGTAACAGAGGAGATTATAGAGAGAGGAATAACAGAGGACATTATAGAGAGAGGAATAACAGAGGACATTATAGAGAGAGGAGTAACAGAGGAGATTATAGAGAGAGAATAACAGAGGAGATTATAGAGAGGGAGTAACAGAGGAGATTATAGAGAGGAATAACAGAGGAGATTATAGAGAGAGGAGTAACAGAGGACGATTATAGAGAGAGGAATAACAGAGGACATTATAGAGAGAGCAATAACAGAGGACATTATAGAGAGGAATAACAAAGGACATTATAGAGAGGAATAACAGAGGACATTATAGAGAGAGGAATAACAGAGGACATTATAGAGAGGAATAACAGAGGACATTATAGAGAGGAATAACAGAGGACATTATAGAGAGAGGAATAACAGAGGAGATTATAGAGAGAGGAATAACAGAGGACATTATAGAGAGAGGAATAACAGAGGAGATTATAGAGAGAGGAATAACAAAGGAGATTAGGAAGGGTAGGATAGCCGATGAGTTGTGTACAGGGGAGGATAGCCGATGAGTTGTGTACAGGGAGGATAGCCGATGAGTTGTGTACAGGGGAGGATAGCCGATCAGTGGTATACAGGGGAAGGTAGCAGATGAGTTGTGTACAGGGCCATACAGCTGATCAGTGGTATACAGGGTAGGATAGCTGATCAGTGGTATACAGGGTAGGATAGCTGATGAGTTGTGTACAGGGCCATACAGCTGATCAGTGGTATACAGGGGAGGATAGCTGATCAGTGGTATACAGGGTAGGATAGCTGATGAGTTGTGTACAGGGCCATACAGCTGATCAGTGGTATACAGGGTAGGATAGCTGATCAGTGGTATACAGGGTAGGATAGCTGATGAGTTGTGTACAGGGCCATACAGCTGATCAGTGGTATACAGGGGAGGATAGCCGATGAGTTGTGTACAGGGAGGATAGCCGATCAGTGGTATACAGGGTAGGATAGCTGATGAGTTGTGTACAGGGCCATACAGCTGATCAGTGATATACAGGGGAGGATAGCCGATGAGTTGTGTACAGGGGAGGATAGCCGATGAGTTGTGTACAGGGGAGGATAGCCGATCAGTGGTATACAGGGTAGGATAGCTGATGAGTTGTGTACAGGGCCATATAGCTGATCAGTGGTATACAGGGTAGGATAGCCGATGAGTTGTGTACAGGGGAGGATAGCCGATCAGTGGTATACAGGGTAGGATAGCCGATGAGTTGTGTACAGGGCCATACAGCTGATTAGTGGTGTACAGGGGAGGATAGCCGATCAGTGGTATACAGGGTAGGATAGCTGATGAGTTGTGTACAGGGGAGGATAGCCGATCAGTGGTATACAGGGAAGGTAGCCGATGAGTTGTGTACAAGGCCATACAGCTGATCAGTGGTATACAGGGTAGGATAGCCGATCAGTGGTCTACAGGGTAGGATAGCTGATGAGTTGTGTACAGGGAGGATAGCCGATCAGTGGTATACAGGGTAGGATAGCTGATGAGTTGTGTACAGGGCCATACAGCTGATCAGTGGTATACAGGGTAGGATAGCTGATGAGTTGTGTACAGGGCCATACAGCTGATCAGTGGTATACAGGGAGGATAGCCGATGAGTGTTAAACAGGGGAGGATAGCCGATCAGTGGTATACAGGGGAGGATAGCCGATGAGTGGTAAACAGGGGAGTATAGCTGATCAGTGGTATACAGGGGAGGATAGCCGATGAGTTGTGTACAAGGCCATACAGCTGATCAGTGGTATACAGGGGAGGATAGCCGATGAGTGGTATACAGGGGAGTATAGCTGATCAGTGGTATACAGGGGAGGATAGCCGATGAGTGGTATACAGGGGAGTATAGCTGATCAGTGGTATACAGGGGAGGATAGCCGATGAGTTGTGTACAGGGCCATACAGCTGATTAGTGGTGTACAGGGAGTATTGCTGATCAGTGGTATACAGGGGAGCATAGCTGCTTAGTGGTGTACAGTGGAGGATAGCCGATCAGTGGTATACAGGGTAGGATAGCTGATGAGTTGTGTACAGGGGAGGATAGCCGATCAGTGGTATACAGGGAAGGTAGCCGATGAGTTGTGTACAGGGCCATACAGCTGATCAGTGGTATACAGGGTAGGATAGCCGGTGAGTTGTGTACAGGGGAGGATAGCCGATCAGTGGTATACAGGGTAGGATAGCTGATGAGTTGTGTACAGGGGAGGATAGCCGATCAGTGGTATACAGGGTAGGATAGCTGATGAGTTGTGTACAGGGCCATACAGCTGATCAGTGGTATACAGGGAGGATAGCCGATGAGTTGTGTACAGGGCCGTACAGCTGATCAGTGGTATACAGGGTAGGATAGCTGATGAGTTGTGTACAGGGCCATACAGCTGATCAGTGGTATACAGGGTAGGATAGCCGATGAGTTGTGTACAGGGAGGATAGCCGATCAGTGGTATACAGGGTAGGATAGCCGATGAGTTGTGTACAGGGCCATACAGCTGATCAGTGGTATACAGGGAGGATAGCTGATCAGTGGTATACAGGGGAGGATAGCCGATCAGTGGTATACAGGGAAGGTAGCAGATGAGTTGTGTACAGGGCCATACAGCTGATCAGTGGTATACAGGGAAGGATAGCCGATGAGTTGTGTACAGGGAGGATAGCCGATCAGTGGTATACAGGGTAGGATAGCTGATGAGTTGTGTACAGGGCCATATAGCTGATCAGTGGTATACAGGGTAGGATAGCCGATGAGTTGTGTACAGGGAGGATAGCCGATCAGTGGTATACAGGGTAGGATAGCCGATGAGTTGTGTACAGGGCCATACAGCTGATTAGTGGTGTACAGGGAGGATAGCCGATCAGTGGTATACAGGGTAGGATAGCTGATGAGTTGTGTACAGGGAGGATAGCCGATCAGTGGTATACAGGGGAAGGTAGCAGATGAGTTGTGTACAGGGCCATACAGCTGATCAGTGGTATACAGGGTAGGATAGCTGATGAGTTGTGTACAGGGCCATACAGCTGATCAGTGGTATACAGGGTAGGATAGCTGATGAGTTGTGTACAGGGCCATACAGCTGATCAGTGGTATACAGGGGAGGATAGCCGATGAGTGGTAAACAGGGAGGATAGCTGATCAGTGGTATACAGGGTAGGATAGCTGATGAGTTGTGTACAGGGCCATACAGCTGATCAGTGGTATACAGGGTAGGATAGCTGATGAGTTGTGTACAGGGCCATACAGCTGATCAGTGGTATACAGGGGAGGATAGCCGATGAGTGGTAAACAGGGGAGGATAGCCGATCAGTGGTATACAGGGGAGGATAGCCGATGAGTGGTAAACAGGGGAGTATAGCTGATCAGTGGTATACAGGGAGGATAGCCGATGAGTTGTGTACAAGGCCATACAGCTGATCAGTGGTATACAGGGAGGATAGCCGATGAGTGGTATACAGGGAGTATAGCTGATCAGTGGTATACAGGGGAGGATAGCCGATGAGTGGTATACAGGGGAGTATAGCTGATCAGTGGTATACAGGGGAGGATAGCCGATGAGTTGTGTACAGGGCCATACAGCTGATTAGTGGTGTACAGGGGAGTATTGCTGATCAGTGGTATACAGGGAGCATAGCTGCTTAGTGGTGTACAGTGGAGGATAGCCGATCAGTGGTATACAGGGTAGGATAGCTGATGAGTTGTGTACAGGGGAGGATAGCCGATCAGTGGTATACAGGGGAAGGTAGCCGATGAGTTGTGTACAGAGACCATACAGCTGATCAGTGGTATACAGGGTAGGATAGCCGGTGAGTTGTGTACAGGGAGGATAGCCGATCAGTGGTATACAGGGTAGGATAGCTGATGAGTTGTGTACAGGGGAGGATAGCCGATCAGTGGTATACAGGGTAGGATAGCTGATGAGTTGTGTACAGGGCCATACAGCTGATCAGTGGTATACAGGGGAGGATAGCCGATGAGTTGTGTACAGGGCCGTACAGCTGATCAGTGGTATACAGGGTAGGATAGCTGATGAGTTGTGTACAGGGCCATACAGCTGATCAGTGGTATACAGGGTAGGATAGCCGATGAGTTGTGTACAGGGAGGATAGCCGATCAGTGGTATACAGGGTAGGATAGCCGATGAGTTGTGTACAGGGCCATACAGCTGATCAGTGGTATACAGGGGAGGATAGCTGATCAGTGGTATACAGGGGAGGATAGCCGATCAGTGGTATACAGGGAAGGTAGCAGATGAGTTGTGTACAGGAGCCATACAGCTGATCAGTGGTATACAGGGAAGGATAGCCGATGAGTTGTGTACAGGGGAGTGATAGCCGATCAGTGGTATACAGGGTAGGATAGCTGATGAGTTGTGTACAGGGAGTGATAGCCGATCAGTGGTATACAGGGTAGGATAGCTGATGAGTTGTGTACAGGGCCATACAGCTGATCAGTGGTATACAGGGAGGATAGCCGATGAGTTGTGTACAGGGCCGTACAGCTGATCAGTGGCATACAGGGTAGGATAGCTGATGAGTTGTGTACAGGGCCATACAGCTGATCAGTGGTATACAGGGTAGGATAGCCGATGAGTTGTGTACAGGGAGGATAGCCGATCAGTGGTATACAGGGTAGGATAGCCGATGAGTTGTGTACAGGGCCATACAGCTGATCAGTGGTATACAGGGGAGGATAGCTGATCAGTGGTATACAGGGGAGGATAGCCGATCAGTGGTATACAGGGAAGGTAGCAGATGAGTTGTGTACAGGGCCATACAGCTGATCAGTGGTATACAGGGAAGGATAGCCGATGAGTTGTGTACAGGGGAGGATAGCCGATCAGTGGTATACAGGGTAGGATAGCTGATGAGTTGTGTACAGGGCCATATAGCTGATCAGTGGTATACAGGGTAGGATAGCCGATGAGTTGTGTACAGGGAGGATAGCCGATCAGTGGTATACAGGGTAGGATAGCCGATGAGTTGTGTACAGGGCCATACAGCTGATTAGTGGTGTACAGGGGAGGATAGCCGATCAGTGGTATACAGGGTAGGATAGCTGATGAGTTGTGTACAGGGAGGATAGCCGATCAGTGGTATACAGGGAAGGTAGCAGATGAGTTGTGTACAGGGCCATACAGCTGATCAGTGGTATACAGGGTAGGATAGCTGATGAGTTGTGTACAGGGCCATACAGCTGATCAGTGGTATACAGGGTAGGATAGCTGATGAGTTGTGTACAGGGCCATACAGCTGATCAGTGGTATACAGGGGAGGATAGCCGATGAGTGGTAAACAGGGAGGATAGCTGATCAGTGGTATACAGGGTAGGATAGCTGATGAGTTGTGTACAGGGCCATACAGCTGATCAGTGGTATACAGGGTAGGATAGCTGATGAGTTGTGTACAGGGCCATACAGCTGATCAGTGGTATACAGGGAGGATAGCCGATGAGTGGTAAACAGGGGAGGATAGCCGATCAGTGGTATACAGAGGAGGATAGCCGATGAGTGGTAAACAGGGGAGTATAGCTGATCAGTGGTATACAGGGAGGATAGCCGATGAGTTGTGTACAAGGCCATACAGCTGATCAGTGGTATACAGGGAGAATAGCCGATGAGTGGTATACAGGGGAGTATAGCTGATCAGTGGTATACAGGGAGGATAGCCGATGAGTTGTGTACAGGGCCATACAGCTGATCAGTGGTATACAGGGTAGGATAGCTGATGAGTTGTGTACAGGGCCATACAGCTGATCAGTGGTATACAGGGAGGATAGCCGATGAGTGGTAAACAGGAGGATAGCCGATCAGTGGTATACAGGGAGGATAGCCGATGAGTGGTAAACAGGGAGTATAGCTGATCAGTGGTATACAGGGAGGATAGCCGATGAGTTGTGTACAAGGCCATACAGCTGATCAGTGGTATACAGGGAGGATAGCCGATGAGTGGTATACAGGGGAGTATAGCTGATCAGTGGTATACAGGGAGGATAGCCGATGAGTGGTATACAGGGAGTATAGCTGATCAGTGGTATACAGGGAGGATAGCCGATGAGTTGTGTACAGGGCCATACAGCTGATTAGTGGTGTACAGGGGAGTATTGCTGATCAGTGGTATACAGGGGAGCATAGCTGCTTAGTGGTGTACAGTGGAGGATAGCCGATCAGTGGTATACAGGGTAGGATAGCTGATGAGTTGTGTACAGGGGAGGATAGCCGATCAGTGGTATACAGGGAAGGTAGCCGATGAGTTGTGTACAGGGCCATACAGCTGATCAGTGGTATACAGGGTAGGATAGCCGGTGAGTTGTGTACAGGGAGGATAGCCGATCAGTGGTATACAGGGTAGGATAGCTGATGAGTTGTGTACAGGGAGGATAGCCGATCAGTGGTATACAGGGTAGGATAGCTGATGAGTTGTGTACAGGGCCATACAGCTGATCAGTGGTATACAGGGGAGGATAGCCGATGAGTTGTGTACAGGGCCGTACAGCTGATCAGTGGTATACAGGGTAGGATAGCTGATGAGTTGTGTACAGGGCCATACAGCTGATCAGTGGTATACAGGGTAGGATAGCCGATGAGTTGTGTACAGGGGAGGATAGCCGATCAGTGGTATACAGGGTAGGATAGCCGATGAGTTGTGTACAGGAGCCATACAGCTGATCAGTGGTATACAGGGAGGATAGCTGATCAGTGGTATACAGGGAGGATAGCCGATCAGTGGTATACAGGGGAAGGTAGCAGATGAGTTGTGTACAGGGCCATACAGCTGATCAGTGGTATACAGGGAAGGATAGCCGATGAGTTGTGTACAGGGGAGGATAGCCGATCAGTGGTATACAGGGTAGGATAGCTGATGAGTTGTGTACAGGGCCATATAGCTGATCAGTGGTATACAGGGTAGGATAGCCGATGAGTTGTGTACAGGGAGGATAGCCGATCAGTGGTATACAGGGTAGGATAGCCGATGAGTTGTGTACAGGGCCATACAGCTGATTAGTGGTGTACAGGGAGGATAGCCGATCAGTGGTATACAGGGTAGGATAGCTGATGAGTTGTGTACAGGGAGGATAGCCGATCAGTGGTATACAGGGGAAGGTAGCAGATGAGTTGTGTACAGGGCCATACAGCTGATCAGTGGTATACAGGGTAGGATAGCTGATGAGTTGTGTACAGAGGCCATACAGCTGATCAGTGGTATACAGGGTAGGATAGCTGATGAGTTGTGTACAGGGCCATACAGCTGATCAGTGGTATACAGGGGAGGATAGCCGATGAGTGGTAAACAGGGAGGATAGCTGATCAGTGGTATACAGGGTAGGATAGCTGATGAGTTGTGTACAGGGCCATACAGCTGATCAGTGGTATACAGGGTAGGATAGCTGATGAGTTGTGTACAGGGCCATACAGCTGATCAGTGGTATACAGGGAGGATAGCCGATGAGTGGTAAACAGGGAGGATAGCCGATCAGTGGTATACAGGGGAGGATAGCCGATGAGTGGTAAACAGGGAGTATAGCTGATCAGTGGTATACAGGGGAGGATAGCCGATGAGTTGTGTACAAGGCCATACAGCTGATCAGTGGTATACAGGGAGGATAGCCGATGAGTGGTATACAGGGGAGTATAGCTGATCAGTGGTATACAGGGAGGATAGCCGATGAGTGGTATACAGGGAGTATAGCTGATCAGTGGTATACAGGGAGGATAGCCGATGAGTTGTGTACAGGGCCATACAGCTGATTAGTGGTGTACAGGGGAGTATTGCTGATCAGTGGTATACAGGGAGCATAGCTGCTTAGTGGTGTACAGGGGAGGATAGCCGATCAGTGGTATACAGGGTAGGATAGCTGATGAGTTGTGTACAGGGGAGGATAGCCGATCAGTGGTATACAGGGGAAGGTAGCCGATGAGTTGTGTACAGGGCCACTACAGCTGATCAGTGGTATACAGGGTAGGATAGCCGGTGAGTTGTGTACAGGGGAGGATAGCCGATCAGTGGTATACAGGGTAGGATAGCTGATGAGTTGTGTACAGGGAGGATAGCCGATCAGTGGTATACAGGGTAGGATAGCTGATGAGTTGTGTACAGGGCCATACAGCTGATCAGTGGTATACAGGGAGGATAGCCGATGAGTTGTGTACAGGGCCGTACAGCTGATCAGTGGTATACAGGGTAGGATAGCTGATGAGTTGTGTACAGGGCCATACAGCTGATCAGTGGTATACAGGGTAGGATAGCCGATGAGTTGTGTACAGGGGAGGATAGCCGATCAGTGGTATACAGGGTAGGATAGCCGATGAGTTGTGTACAGGGCCATACAGCTGATCAGTGGTATACAGGGGAGGATAGCTGATCAGTGGTATACAGGGGAGGATAGCCGATCAGTGGTATACAGGGGAAGGTAGCAGATGAGTTGTGTACAGGGCCATACAGCTGATCAGTGGTATACAGGGAAGGATAGCCGATGAGTTGTGTACAGGGGAGGATAGCCGATCAGTGGTATACAGGGTAGGATAGCTGATGAGTTGTGTACAGGGCCATATAGCTGATCAGTGGTATACAGGGTAGGATAGCCGATGAGTTGTGTACAGGGGAGGATAGCCGATCAGTGGTATACAGGGTAGGATAGCCGATGAGTTGTGTACAGGGCCATACAGCTGATTAGTGGTGTACAGGGGAGGATAGCCGATCAGTGGTATACAGGGTAGGATAGCTGATGAGTTGTGTACAGGGGAGGATAGCCGATCAGTGGTATACAGGGGAAGGTAGCAGATGAGTTGTGTACAGGGCCATACAGCTGATCAGTGGTATACAGGGTAGGATAGCTGATGAGTTGTGTACAGGGCCATACAGCTGATCAGTGGTATACAGGGGAGGATAGCCGATGAGTGGTATACAGGGGAGTATAGCTGATCAGTGGTATACAGGGGAGGATAGCCGATCAGTGGTATACAGGGGAAGGTAGCAGATGAGTTGTGTACAGGGCCATACAGCTGATCAGTGGTATACAGGGAAGGATAGCCGATGAGTTGTGTACAGGGCCATACAGCTGATCAGTGGTATACAGGGGAGGATAACCGATGAGTCGTATACAGGGGAGTATAGCTGATCAGTGGTATACAGGGGAGGATAGCTGATGAGTTGTGTACAGGGGAGGATAGCCGATCAGTGGTATACAGGGGAAGGTAGCAGATGAGTTGTGTACAGGGCCATACAGCTGATCAGTGGTATACAGGGAAGGATAGCCGATGAGTTGTGTACAGGGCCATACAGCTGATCAGTGGTATACAGGGGAGGATAGCCGATGAGTTGTGTACAGGGGAGGATAGCCGATCAGTGGTATACAGGGGAGTATAGCTGATCAGTGGTATACAGGGGAGGATAGCCGATCAGTGGTAAACAGGGGAAGGTAGCAGATGAGTTGTGTACAGGGCCATACAGCTGATCAGTGGTATACAGGGAAGGATAGCCGATGAGTTGTGTACAGGGCCATACAGCTGATCAGTGGTATACAGGGGAGGATAGCCGATGAGTTGTGTACAGGGAGGATAGCCGATCAGTGGTATACAGGGGAGGATAGCTGATGAGTTGTGTACAGGGCCATACAGCTGATCAGTGGTATACAGGGTAGGATAGCCGATGAGTTGTGTACAGGGGAGGATAGCCGATCAGTGGTATACAGGGGAGGATAGCCGATGAGTTGTGTACAGGGCCATACAGCTGATCAGTGGTGTACAGGGGAGTATAGCTGATCAGTGGTATACAGGGGAGGATAGCCGATGAGTGGTACGGGGTAGGATAGCCGATGATTTGTGTACAGGGGAGTATAGCTGATCAGTGGTATACAGGGTAGGATAGCCGATGAGTTGTGTACAGGGCCATACAGCTGATCAGTGGTGTACAGGGGAGTATAGCTGATCAGTGGTATACAGGGGAGGATAGCCGATGAGTGGTACGGGGTAGGATAGCCGATGAGTGGTGTACAGGGCCATACAGCTGATCAGTGGTATACAGGGTAGGATAGCTGATTAGTTGTGTACAGGGCCATACAGCTGATCAGTGGTATACAGGGGAGGATCGCTGATCAGTGGTATACAGGGGAGGATAGCCGATGAGTTGTGTACAGGGCCATACAGCTGATCAGTGGTATACAGGGGAGGATAGCCGATCAGTGGTATACAGGGGAGGATAGCCGATGAGTTGTGTACAGGGAGGATAGCCGATCAGTGGTATACAGGGGAGGATAGCTGATGAGTTGTGTACAGGGCCATACAGCTGATCAGTGGTATACAGGGTAGGATAGCCGATGAGTTGTGTACAGGGGAGGATAGCCGATCAGTGGTATACAGGGGAGGATAGCCGATGAGTTGTGTACAGGGCCATACAGCTGATCAGTGGTGTACAGGGGAGTATAGCTGATCAGTGGTATACAGGGGAGGATAGCCGATGAGTGGTACGGGGTAGGATAGCCGATGAGTGGTGTACAGGGCCATACAGCTGATCAGTGGTATACAGGGTAGGATAGCTGATTAGTTGTGTACAGGGCCATACTGCTGATCAGTGGTATACAGGGGAGGATAGCTGATCAGTGGTATACAGGGGAGGATAGCCGATGAGTTGTGTACAGGGCCATACAGCTGATCAGTGGTATACAGGGGAGGATAGCCGATCAGTGGTATACAGGGGAGGATAGCCGATCAGTTGTGTACAGGGCCATACAGCTGATCAGTGGTATACAGGGGAGGATAGCTGATCAGTGGTATACAGGGGAGGATAGCTGATCAGTGGTATACAGGGGAGGATAGCCGATGAGTTGTGTACAGGGCCATACAGCTGATCAGTGGTACGGGGGCTGATATGTGGGATCCTGGTAGTACAATGTCGGTTTGTTATGGAGGACCTGCCCCTCCTGCCCTCTCACCCTTGGCCCAGTCTCTGCACTTGGTGCCTTTTCTCCTTGAGATAAATAATTAATACAAGTTTTACATCAGCGGAGAAGAATGTGGAGTCCACTTAGAGTCCACTCACCTTGTTTCATTTGGCTGCAGATCAGGGTCAACAGACTCCGTGTGTCAAATATGTATCCGTCATGTATCAGATATGTATCCACCACGTATCAGATATGTATCCACCACGTATCAGTTATGTATCCACCACGTATCAGATATGTATTCATCATGTATCAGATATGTATCCACCACCTATCAGTTATGTATCCACCACGTATCAGTTATGTATCCTCAGTGTATCAGATATGTATCCACCACGTATCAGATATGTATCCACCACGTATCAGTTATGTATCCACCACGTATCAGTTATGTATCCACCACGTATCAGTTATGTATCCTCAGTGTATCAGATATGTATCCACCACGTATCAGATATGTATCCACCACATATCAGTTATGTATCCTCCGTGTATCAGATGTGTATCCATTGTGTATCAGATATGTATCCTCCGTGTATCAGTTATGTATCCTCCGTGTATCAGAAGTGTATCCGTTGTGTATCAGATATGTATCCTCCGTGTATCAGATATGTATCCGCCGTGTATCAGATATGTATCCACCATGTATCAGATATGTATCCACCACGTATCCGTTATGTATCCTCCGTGTATCGAATATGTATCCGCCACGTATTGGATATCTATCCGCCATGTATCGGTTATGTATCCACTACATATCGGTTATGTATCCTCCGTGTATCGGTTATGTATCCGCCACGTATCGGATATGTATCCGCCACGTATCGGTTATGTATCCATCACATATTGGTTATGTATCCTCCATGTATCAGATATGTATCCTCCATGTATCAGATATGTATCCATCACGTATCAGATATCTATCCGCCACGTATCGGTTATGTATCCGCCATGTATCGGTTATGTATCCTCCGTGTATCGGTTATGTATCCGCCACGTATCGGTTATGTATCCTCCGTGTACCGGTTATGTATCCGCAACGTATCGGTTATGTATCCGCCGCGTATCAGTTATGTATCCGCCACGTATCGGTTATGTATCCGCCATGTTTATTCTATCATGTGTCACACAGGGGAGGAGCTAGAAGGATTTTGCCCATTATGTAAAATGGCGGTGTGACCGTTGGCTATGAGGCGACCATGGGTGGGCACCCTCTTCTCTGAGATCCCGTAGCAGCTGTAGGGCGGTCACTATGGTATCTATCGCCCGTATCACCATTCTTTTCTCAGTTTTGCCGCTGATCTCCCCCATGTGCTGTGTTATTGAATGGACCCCATGTTTTCTCCTGTGGATTGGGGCGGTTTCCTTGAATGTTGAGGCGGACGCCTCCATAGACTTGAGGCGTCTACGTAATGCATAACGAGAAATGCCAGGCGTGCGCGGCAGAGGAGCCTGACCAGCCGTGCCCCACTATTTGGGGAGGCAGACACAATGGGCAGGGAAGGGTTGGGGGCAGGGCGGCTGCAGGCTCCTATATCTGCTGCTGGCTGTGGGACAATAGGACATTCCAGGAATATTAACATCTTCTGGTGTCTTGAAATATAACTATGTGCTGAGACAGATCCTGGACGCAGAGTGGTTAACCCGCTCCTGCCAGGCAGCCGGGCTGTATATACCTCTCACTATCTGAGCACTGAAAGAGTTAATGCCCCGGGGGCTGATTACTGCCGCTAATTACAGGAAGGAAGGGACACTGATCAGAGGCTCAGGGTCCATTCACACAAATACCACGTCCAGCCGTGCCGACCCATTGACTTGAATGAGTCCACAGTCCGCAAAATTGGCCAAAAGATAGGACATGTCGAGTGAATGGGTCCGCAACACAAGCACGGAGTTCACGGGGCCCTGCATTGCGGATCGCTACATCCGGTCTGCAGCATGGGCACTCCAACCATACAGTTGTGTAAATGGAGTCCTTGTACTAAGGATGAACACAAGCGGCTGTTGTGTGGTCCTCAAATTGCGGAGCTGAAAAACACGGATACTGGCTGTGTACATTGCGTATTTTATGGAATAGAACGTCCGCCCCAATAGGACAGTCCTACCCTTGTCCATAATGCAGACAGGAATAGGACTTGTAATTTTGCGGACGGCAGACACAGTGCTGTCCACATCATTTGTGGCCCCAGCGAAGTGAATGGGTCGGCATCCGACCTGCAAAAAAATGCGGATCAGATGCAGACTGAAAATTCGTTCACGTACATGAGCCCTAACACCACTGTCCAGTTATCCCGAGTCCTGTCCTGTTACCAGTAGTCCTGTCCTGTTACCGGTAGTCCTGTCCAGTTATCCCGAGTCCTGTCCTGTTACCGATAGTCCTGTCCTGTTACCGGTAGTCCTGTCCTGTTACCTGTAGTCCTGTCCTGTTACCTGTAGTCCTGTCCTGTTACCTGTAGTCCTGTCCTGTTACCAGTAGTCCTGTCCTGTTACCGATAGTCCTGTCCTGTTACCGGTAGTCCTGTCCTGTTACCGGTAGTCCTGTCCTGTTACCTGTAGTCCTGTCCTGTTACCTGTAGTCCTATACTGTTACCGGTAGTCCTGTCCTGTTACCAGTAGTCCTGTCCTGTTACTTGTAGTCCTGTCCTGTTCCTGGTAGTCCTGTCCTGTTACCTGTAGTCCTGTCCTGTTATCGGTAGTCCTGTCCTGTTACAGGTAGTCCTGTCCTGTTACCTGTAGTCCTGTCCTGTTACCGGTAGTCCTGTCCTGTTACCGGTAGTCCTGTCCTGTTACCGATAGTCCTGTCCTGTTACCGGTAGTCCTGTCCTGTTACCGATAGTCCTGTCCTGTTACAGGTAGTCCTGTCCTGTTACAGGTAGTCCTGTCCTGTTACCGATAGTCCTGTCCTGTTACCGGTAGTCCTGTCCTCTTACCGGTAGTCCTGTCCTGTTACAGGTAGTCCTGTCCTCTTACCGGTAGTCCTGTCCTGTTACAGGTAGTCCTGTCCTGTTACCGGTAGTCCTGTCCTGTTACCTGTAGTCCTGTCCTGTTACCGGTAGTACTGTCCTGTTCCCGGTAGTCCTGTCCTGTTCCCGGTAGTCCTGTCCTGTTACCTGTAGTCCTGTCCTGTTACCTGTAGTCCTGTCCTGTTACCGGTAGTCCTGTCCTGTTACAGGTAGTCCTGTCCTGTTACTTGTAGTCCTGTCCTGTTACCGGTAGTCCTGTCCTGTTCCCAGTAGTCCTGTCCTGTTACAGGTAGTCCTGTCCTGTTACTTGTAGTCCTGTCCTGTTTCCGGTAGTCCTGTCCTGTTACCTGTAGTCCTGCCCTGTTACCGGTAGTCCTGTCCTGTTACCTGTAGTCCTGTCCTGTTCCCGTTAGTCCTGTCCTGTTACCTGTAGTCTTGTTACCAGTAGTCCTGTCCTGTTACTTGTAGTCCTGTCCTGTTCCCGTTAGTCCTGTCCTGTTACCTGTAGTCTTGTTACCAGTAGTCCTGTCCTGTTACTTGTAGTCCTGTCCTGTTCCCATTAGTCCTGTCCTGTTACCTGTAGTCTTGTTACCAGTAGTCCTGTCCTGTTACCGGTAGTTCTGTCCTGTTACCTGTAGTCTTGTTACCAGTGAGTCCTGTCCTGTTACCGGTAGTCCTGTCCTGTTCCGTTAGTCCTGTCCTGTTACCTGTAGTCTTGTTACCAGTAGTCCTGTCTTGTTACCAGTAGTCCTGTCCTGTTACCGGTAGTCCTGTCCTGTTACAGGTAGTCCTGTCCTGTTATCGGTAGTCTTGTCCTGTTACCTGTAGTCCTGTCCTGTAACAGGTAGTCCTGTCCTGTTACCGGTAGTCCTGTCCTGTTATCGGTAGTTCTGTCCTGTTACCAGTAGTCCTGTCCTGTTACAGGTACCCCTGTCCTGTTACCGGTACCCCTGTCCTGTTACCGTAGTCCTGTCCTGTTATCGGTAGTCCTGTCCTGTTACCGGTAGTCCTGTCCTGTTACCGATAGTCCTGTCCTGTTACCGATAGTCCTGTCACCGGTAGTCCTGTCCTGTTATCGGTACCCCTGTCCTGTTCCCGTTAGTCCTGTCCTGTTACAGGTAGTCCTGTCCTGTTATCGGTAGTCCTGTCCTGTTACCGGTAGTCCTGTCCTGTTACAGGTAGTCCTGTCCTGTTACCGGTAGTCCTGTCACCGGTAGTCCTGTCCTATTACCGATAGTCCTGTCCTGTATCTCGGTAGTCCTGTCACGGTAGTCCTGTCCTGTTATCGGTACCCTGTCCTGTTCCCTGTTAGTCCTGTCCTGTTACAGGTAGTCCTGTCCTGTTATCAGGAGTCCTGTCCTGTTACCGGTAGTCCTGTCCTGTTATCGGTAGTCCTGTCCTGTTACAGGTAGTCCTGTCCTGTTATCAGGAGTCCTGCCCGGTTATAGGAGTCCCATTCTGTTATCGGGAATCCTGTTTCAGTGATAGTGAGTCCTGTCCGTTATCAGGAGTCCTGTCCGGTTATAGGGAGTCCTATTCTGTTATCGGGGAGTCCTGTCCTGTTCCCGTTAGTCCTGTCCTGTTACCGGTACTCCTGTCTGTGTACCGGTGCCCTGTCCTGTTACAGGTAGTCCTGTCCTGTTACCGGTATTCCTGTCCTGTTACCGGTAGTCCTGTCCTGTTACCAGTAGTCCTGTCCTGTTACCGGTAGTCCTGTCCTGTTATCAGGAGTCCTGTCCAGGTTATAGGGAGTCCTGTTCTGTTACAGGTAGTCCTGTCCTGTTACCGGTAGTCCTGTCCTGTTACCGGTAGTTCTGTCCTGTTATCAGGAGTCCTGTCGGTTATAGGAGTCCTGTTCTGTTACAGGTAGTCCTGTCCTGTTATCGGTAGTCCTGTCCTGTTACCGGTAGTCCTGTCCTGTTACCGGTAGTCCTGTCCTTGTTACACGGTAGTCCTGTCCTGTTATCAGGAGTCCTGTCCAGTTATAGGGAGTCCTGTCCTGTTATCGGTAGTCCTGTCCTGTTACAGGTAGTCCTGTCCTGTTATCAGGAGTCCTGCCCGGTTATAGGAGTCCTATTCTGTTATAGGGAGTCCTGTCCGGTTATAGGGAGTCCTGTTCTGTTATTGGGAGTCCTGTTCAGTGATAGTGAGTCCTGTCTAGTGATCGGGAGTCCTATCCGGTTATCGGTAGTCCTGTCCTGTAGAGGTAGTCCTGTCCTGTTACCGGTAGTCCTGTCCTGTTATCGGTAGTTCTGTCCTGTTACCAGTAGTCCTGTCCTGTTACAGGTACCCTGTCCTGTTACCGGTACCCCTGTCCTGTTACAGGTGGTCTGTCCTGTTACCGGTGAGTCCTGTCCTGTTACCGGTAGTCCTGTCCTGTTACCGGTAGTCCTGTCCTGTTACCGGTAGTCCTGTCCTGTTATCAGGAGTCCTGTCCGGTTATAGGGAGTCCTTGTTCTGTTACAGGTAGTCCTGTCCTGTTACCGGTAGTCCTGTCCTGTTACCGGTAGTCCTGTCCTGTTATCAGGAGTCCTGTCCGGTTATAGGGAGTCCTGTTCTGTTACAGGTAGTCCTGTCCTGTTATCGGTAGTCCTGTCCTGTTACCGGTAGTCCTGTCCTGTTACCGGTGGTCCTGTATCCTGTTACCGTGTAGTCCTGTCCTGTTATCAGGAGTCCTGTCCGGTTATAGGGAGTCCTGTCCTGTTATCGGTAGTCCTGTCCTGTTGCAGGTAAGTCCTGTCCTGTTATCAGGAGTCCTGCCCGGTTATAGGAGTCCAATTCTGTTATAGGGAGTCCTGTCCGTTTATAGGGAGTCCTGTCCTGTTATAGGGAGTCCTGTCCGGTTATAGAGAGTCCTGTCCGGTTATAGGGAGTCCTGTTCTGTTATCGGGAGTCCTGTTCAGTGATAGTGAGTCCTGTCTAGTGATCGGGAGTCCTATCCGGTTATCAGGAGTCCTGTCGAGGTATCAGGAGAGTTCTGTCCTGTTATCAGTCCAGTTATGAGGAGTCTTGTACAGAATCGTACAGCATTCTATGTGAACAGAAAAATACTCGCTGATCAGCAGCATATCTCGCATGTGCTGCCGACATAATATGATAGCAACGATCATTCATCCCCATGCAGTTTTCATCAGCCTGTCTAAAGCCACTTTAAACGAGCTCTATTCCAGTTTTATTTTATAGTGAATTGACGCTCTTATGGCCTGACATTTGGGTCATGTGAATGGACACTTATTTGCAGGGTTCAGGCTGTTGTTACTTACCAGGACACTGTTGAGATATTGGAGTATGTAATATATTTCACACTGATGATGTCATTGTTTGTGTTAACATCTTGGTGTTTTCTCCTTTAGGCTGTTTTTACTTACGAGAAGAAATGGAGCCTAAAACTTTTGGATTCTGGAGGTGAGAGACAGTAGAATATGTGTCCCGCACCTTTTCACTTTCCACTTGAGTCCACACAGATTTATTACCTGAACTTTGGCCCTGTCTAGTTTTGATATTTACCCCTGAGGATGGTACCATGGATAGGCTTCTCGGTACCATGGATGGGCTTCTGGGTACCATGGATGGGCTTCTGGGTACCATGGATGGGCTTCTCGGTACCATGGATGGGCTTCTGGGTACCATGGATGGGCTTCTGGGTACCATGGATGGGCTTCTGGGTACCATGGATGGGCTTCTGGGTACCATGGATGGGCTTCTGGGTACCATGGATGGGCTTCTGGGTACCATGGATGGGCTTCTAGGTACCATGGATGGGCTTCTGGGTACCATGGATGGGCTCGCAGTGCCATGAATGGACTTCTGGGTACCATGGATGGGCTTCTGGTACCATGGATGGGCTTCTGGGTACCATGGATGGGCTTCTGGTACCATGGATGGGCTTCTCGGTACCATGGATGGGCTTCTGGCGTACCATGGATGGGCTTCTCGGTACCATGGATGGGCTTCTGGGTACCATGGATGGGCTTCTCGGTACCATGGATGGGCTTCTCGGTACCATGGATGGGCTACTGGGTACCATGGATGGGCTTCTCGGTACCATGGATGAGCTTCTGGAGTACCATGGATGGGCTTCTGGGTACCATGGATGGGCTTCTGGGCACCATGGATGGGCTTCTGGGCACCATGGATGGGCTTCTGGGCACCATGGATGGGCTTCTGGGCACCATGGATGGGCTTCTGGGTACCATGGATGGGCTTCTGGGTGCCATGGATGGGCTTCTGGGTATCATGGATGGGCTTCTGGGTACCATGGGTGGGCTTCTGGTACCATGGATGGCTTCTGGGCACCATGGATGGGCTTCTGGTGCACCATGGATGGGCTTCTGGGCACCATGGATGGGCTTTACCTGGATAGCTTGGACCATGGATGGGCTTCTGGGTACCATGGATGGGCTTCTGGGTACCATGGATGGGCATTCTGGGTACCATGGATGGAGCTTCTGGGTACCATGGATGGGCTTCTGGGTATCATGGATGGGCTTCTGGGTACCATGGATGGGCTTCTGGGTACCATGGATGGGCTTCTGGGTACCATGGATGGGCTTCTGGGTACCATGGATGGGCTTGCAATGGGCTTGGCACCATGGATGGGCTTCTGGGTACCATGGATGGGCTTC
>JAKVIS010002071.1:0-7500 GCA_033119425.1 Bufotes viridis
CTCTCCACTACATCAGCGTCCTGGCTGCCATGGTAAACATTGAGAAAAAGCTAAGCGTCGGAACCGGCGATGCGCCGAGCGACGTTTAGCTTAAGGCCGGATCCGGATTAATGCCTTTCAATGGGCATTAGTTCCAGATCCGACCTTGCGACTAAGTGTTCCAGATTTTTAAACAGAACAAAAGCGCAGGATGCTGTGGTATTTACTGCATCAAAAAACGTTCAGGTCCTGAACTGAAGACATCCTGATGCATCCTGAACGGATTTCTCTCCATTTAGAATGCATGGGGATGATCCTGATCAGGATTCTTCGGCATAGAGACCCGACGACGGATCTCTATGCCGGAAAACAAACGCCAGTGTGAAAGGACCCTTACATTTAGAATCGCTGAAGTTATGGAGAGGCTTGTGCGTCTACATAGCCGGAGATCCACCGCCAGCTATAAGGCTTAATAAATGGGCTTAATAAACGCCGGTCTTAATAAATGTTCCCCATAGTGTTTCTGCAGTGTTGTAGCATTAGATCTATAAACAGTTCCTCCTCCTCACCACAAGAGGCAACAGATAGAGATTTAACTCATTTCAGCAATGTATCAGTCTGCACCAAGTCATTTCACCCTCCACAGCAATATACAGTACTCCTTTTTGCAACCACTTTTAACTAGTCAATTTGGTGATCGATTAAAAAGAAATAAATAAATATGAAAACAGTATAAAGGTAGCTTTTAACTTAAAATGGTTGTGTCATGAAACATATTCTACATTTTCCAAACCAGCACCTGGATCTGAATACTTTTGCAATTGCATGTAATTATAAATTTAGTATAGCCATTGAGTTATTCAATAAAATGTATCTGTATAGCGCCACCTGCTGTTCTTTTCCTTATTTTTTATCCCTCTCACTGAGTTGGTCCAATGTGCTTAGTTTAAATCTTCAACTGCCACCAGCCATATGTTCTGTTAGATGCTGTGGCAGTTACAGAGATAGAGATGCAGCAGAAAGGGCACGTCCCTGAGCTGCCAGGCTGAAAGATAATCTAACAAAGCAGTTGGATCAATAAATGAGGAGATTTATAGATCCATGTGAGGTACAGGGCTGGTTCTAGTTTGGTCAGAAAGATTGTCATGTACTGTATGATGTTTGATTTTCATTTTTACATCAATCATGGGATAAGCCCTTTAAGCAGGATACATTGTCCATCATACAAAATATCCCAGAATGGCCTAGGCATCTTAGCCTTGTGGGCATGTTCGGGGCTAGAAAGGGATGCCCTCAGCCAACGCTTACCTACTTTTTTCGGACAAGGTATGCTCTTTGGCTTGCATACTATACTCTAACCTGACTGATTTAAAGCTTCAAATGCGGACAATATTAATTTCACTTCAGCATGTGCATCCCATGACTCACACAGAACAGCCAGTTCTCCATAAGATCACTCACAGGAATGATATGAATGAACTGTGTGTCATATTTTCTTTGCCATATGCTTATATTAACTTAACCCTTTCAGGACCGGGCCTAAAAAAGGTCTGAATTTCCAGGCAATTTTTTGTGTTTTTGTGCACGTGGTGGTTTAGTGACTAGAACTTTTTTATTTGACTACCAAAATCATATTTGTGATGTTTTTTACTTGACAGCATGGGGGATTTTTTAGATTTTTTTTTCCTGTTTCAGGTTTAATTTAGGGAAAACCGCATTCTTATTATAAATTCATCAGGACTATGGTGATGGTTTCCGTTAGCAATGGCATTTGTTCTTTTATTCTTTTATTCTTTTTCTTTTTTAACTTATATTTTAATTTATTTTTGGCAGATAATATGGCCCCCATGGGGTAATTTTTTTTTTTCCAATGTAACCACGGCATCTACAGGAGGTATTACCCACAGGCAGCGCTGATCATTGTCTCCTTAGACCCTGAAGCCTCTGCTCCTGCCCCGAAACACCCGGCGGTCACATGACCAGTGCGGATCAGTAGAGGAAGTGGCTTGCCCTCTTCCTGCTCTCCCTTCCTGCGGTACTGCAGCGATCTCCTCCGGGACCCGAGAAGGCAAGAGCGGTAATAAACCGCTCCTGTCTTCTCCTCAGGGTCCCTCTGTGTTAGGCCTCTTACACACGACCGTATGGCTTTTTCTGTGTTTTGCAGTCATTTTTCACGGATCTGTTGTTCCTTTTTTTGTTTCCATTGTGTTTTCATTCCGTAGTTCCGCAAAAAATCTCCGTATGGTTTCTGTATGTGATCTGTTTTTTGCGGATCGCAAACATAAACATAAAATTTTTAATCATTAATGTAATGTACAGTAATGTGTTTGAACAGTAAACACATGGGCAAAGTGGGTATGGATCCGCAAAAAAACGGAAGACATACGGATGAGTTCCATATGCATTCCGTATTTTTTGCGGACCCATTGACTTGAATGGAGCCACGGATCGTTATTTGCAGGCAATAATAGGACAAGTTCTATCCTGCAGCGGAACAGATCCGGCATTAAAATTACCGCATTGACGGATTCGGTCTTCTGGTCTGCGCATGCGCAGACCTTTAAAAATGTGAAAAAGATAAATACTGAATCAGTTTTTCCGGATGACAACTGGAGAGACGGATCCGGTATTGCAATGCATTTGTGAGACGGATCCACATCTGGATCCATCTACAAATGGTATCCGTTCGCATATAAATTGCCGGATCTGTTGAACTACCCTAGGGTGTTGAACTACCCTAATTTGATTTACTATGTTTTGTTTACTCAGTTAATTCTGTTATAGATTGATTTGTCCTTCTTTCCATTATTGGTTGGACTGTTCGAGGAAAAAGTTTATTTGGTTTCATATTTATTTTTTGTATAATGTAATCCTACACTAATGTGTATTATGATGTCGGTTCCGGTCACAGTCGGTAGCCTAAGACAAGGGAGACTCCTAGTGGCTAAAAGCTGTAACAGTGACGTCAGTAAGAGGTGGAGCTGCTGGAGGCAACATGCACATTTGCTTGGAAGTTGTAGTTTCAAAATAGCTGGAGTGCTGGAGGTTGCTGACCCTTGATATACAGTGCTGTACAAACTTTTTGGGCAGATCTGGGAAAATGCTGCAAAGTAATAAAGTTTTCAAAAATAGAAATAGAAATGTCAATAGTATATTTTTATTAATTAACAAAAAACAAAGTCAATGAACAATAAAGAAATCAAAATCAAACCAATATTTCGTGTGACCCCTCTTTACCTTCAAAGCAGCATCATTTCTTCTAGGTACACTTGCACACAGTTTTCAAAGGAACTCAACAGGGAGGTTGTTCCAAACATTGTGAAGTACTAACCACCGTTCTTCTGTGGATGTAGGCTTGCACAGATCCTTCTCTCTCTTCATGGACTCCCAGACAGACTCAATGATGTTGCGATCAGGTCTCTGTGGGGGCCATATTATAACTTCCAGGACTCCTTGCTCTTCTTTACGCTGAAGTTAGTTCCGAATGACATTTGGCTATATGTGTGTATGTGTCTTTTGTATTCTGCATAATCATCCTGTGCCATCAGGGAGGCATCTGATTGGCTCCAAATGTTTTCTACAGCAGGACAACATGATCTGCACCAGTGGTCAGGAGTGCTACTGGCTAGAAGAAGAGGGGAAAAATCGTGGCAGCAGGCAGCGACCAGAGGGGTAAGAGATATGGTATTAATTAGCTCAAGAGCAGCAGCATGGCGGGCATGGACCACCGGCATAACATGTGCCAGCAGATAGAGCAGATGCAAAATGGGATAGCTGACAAAGGGGCCAGCCATTAATTAAGTGCCAGTCACGGTCAGGCCAGTAAAGAATTGGCAAAGGAGGCCATAAGAGAAAGAGAGGTGAAGAGGAGAGGTGAGGTCTACAGCCATATTGTCCAGTTGTGTAAAGACTTTCGGCCCTGGACATATTTATGCAGCAGCTTGGTCCGTATCCTGCAGGGGACACTGTGGAAGCATATTGCAATTTGTTCAAAAAAGTTGCACAGTATAGTCTGACATTTAGGGTCCACACTGTGATTGCCTTGCCTAAAGAAAAAAGTGCACCTCATGCCTGGGTTTTTAAGTATAAGTAAGCTAGGGAAGCACATTGTAAGAAAGATTGCTCTAAAGTAAACACTGTGGCCTATTAACTACCTATGCAGCTGTAACATCTGTGGAAAAAACATTTTGGGGTCATTTATGATCTTATATACTCCACTTTTGTCACAGATTCGATCAAAAAAGGGATTTGAGGTCAAATCTGCAACTTTACCCCTTGTGACAGGCGAATAAACTATGTAGTGCCTTTTGCGCTGTGGCATAAGAAGAATTATAATATCTCTGACTTTTATTCTAAGCAGACTGTCTATTACTCTGTAATTCCTCTAGCGCCGTTCTATGGAAGCAGTAGGTTTAAAGAGCACACCCCATTCTTCAAATAACTTCAACTTTCTTCATATAAGGGTCCATTCACACGTCCGTTGTTTAGTTCCGCATCTGATCCCGATTTTTCGGAATAGTTGCGGACAGAATTCGGACCCATTGATTTTCAATGGGTCTATAAAATATGCGGACAGCACAAAGTGTGCTGTCCGCATAATTTTCTCAGTACATAGTGTCCGTCAAAAAATAAAACATGTCCTATTCTAATCCGAAAATTGCGGATAAAACTTTATTGGAATAGGAAAATGTATTCTTCTATCCGTTTTTTTTTGCGGATCCACAAAAAACGGATGACAAACGGAAAGAATTCTTGGAAAATAGGATCCGCAAAAAACGGACGTGTGAATGGACCCTAACACTGCTGCTTCTGCAGTAAATAGTCCATGTACAAAACACATGGTGAATAAAGTATCACAAAATGGTGGTTCAACAGTTCAATCTTGTCAGTTAACATAAAATGGTGGATGTATTTCTGTCTTTGACTCTATACAATTGCTCATTTGATTTGCAGTATGCTGCTTGATAGCAATTTGGTATTGGATGCAAGCAATGATATGGATTTGCACTTTACATTTGCATTTGGTTTGCTAGAACTGTACATTTGAATTTGGTGGACCTGTAAGCAAAACCAGTTCAATATACAGTCCTAATCACACTACTAAACAATAGGAACATATATAACTGTATTAAATACCTATTTGGCCTTTTTTACTTCCATGAACTGCTCTGGCTGGAAGTATGTCTGTCTGCTTTGATTGGCCAAGATTCTTGGGCAGTGTGAGGCTGGCTGTGATTGGCTGATCTTTCCAGTGATGTAATGAGTCTTAAATGTACATTTTCTTTTTCTGCTTCTGTTAACACAATATACATATAACTGTTATATGACATTCAGAAACCTAAATCACATTAATAACTCTGCTTTAGCCTTTAACATACAAACATATGAGCTGTATTGAGGTTATTGGCAGGTCTAGGCGTATACATATGTGAGCCATATTCGCAACCTAGGCCAGCCACCAAAATTACCTATAATTCTATGTTCTAAGTAGTAGGACTTGAACATGAATTTGGGGAATTTTCTATCAGGTTCTTAACTCTCAAGTGTCTTTTATTACTCTCAAGTAGAACAACTAACTTCTGAATAGAACTTTCCAATTTGAGTGGAGTAGTGAGACGTTTTTCTTTCTTGTCAGTATTTTGAGTCTTCTAATTGCAACAACACTCTTCTTACTAGTCTGTCTTCATCCTTTTGAACTTCTAGGACTTTGGCCAATTTCCATTGACTTCTAGGTAAATATTTTTCTTTTACTAACACTATGTCACCAACTTGGACATTTCTTCTGGGTGTTTGCCATTTATTTACTAGCGTAAGATTGGCTAAGTACTCTTTCCTCCATCTATTCCAAAACTGTTCTGTTAGATATTGAACGCTTCGCTATCTTTTTTTGGCATATAAATCCTCTTTGGTGAATTTGCCAGGCGGTGGCTGTATGTAATCAGACTTAAGGTGAAGTAGATGGTTGGGAGTCAAAGGTTCCAAACTAGTTGGATCGTTGATGTTGTCGACTGTAAGTGGATGACTGTTAACAATGGACATTACTTCATAGAACGGGGTCCTAAGTAAAGCATCTTCTATTCTTCCGGCGTTCTTTTTCAATAATGAACTTAACACATTTCCTACAGTTCTGATTTGTCTCTCCCGAACTCCTCCTGTATGGCTTGTATTTGGAGCATTCATGTGAAAATCCCACAGTTTCTCTAACAAGTACTCAGTTACTTTTTCTTTATCGATCTCCTTTAGAGCCTTTTTCAATTCGTTCTATGATCCAACAAAATTAGATCTAAGCTCTCTGACAGTACCTCTAATGGCTATTAAAAATCTCAAGGCGTTGATGAATGTGTCAGTTGACATATCTTCCAACATTTCTAGGTGAATTGCTCTGGAGCTTAGACATATAAATATTAGTCCATATCTCTTGTACTCTTTGCGGTTCTGTTTGGTAATGAATGGGCCAAAACAATCCATCCCGCTATAAAGAAATGGTGGTGATGGGTTTACACGATCAGCCAGTATATCTGCCATTCTTTGTTCCTCGGTTTACTTGCCTTTCTGCAGACTACACATTTACTTATATACTTTGCTATGACTTTGCTTCCTTTCACAATCTGGTAACCACCTTCTCTCAAACAGCTTTGGGTAAAGCTTCTTCCCAGGTGCAAGGATTTGTTGTGGTAGTGATCAATAATCAATCTTGTGAAGGTAGAATTTTTGGGTAGAATTGCTGGATGCTTAACTCTGCCAGGTAACGATGCATTTTTCAGTCTCCCTCCCACCTTCAGTATCCCACCCTGCAGAACAAGATTAAGCTTGTTCAATGGGTGGTTGTTTGGAAGCCCTTATGGTACTTGACTAAGTCTCTTCAACTCTTCACTGTAGAATCTCTGTTGAATGAGTTTTTTGACTGTTTCTTCTGTTTTCAGTCTTTCTTCTACATTCAATGATTCCTTCCTTCTGATTCCTTTTGCAAAACGTTGAATTCGAGCTACTACGTTTATGATTGTATTCCATTTTGAACATGTGGCTAGTCTTTCAAGTATGTCATCTTGACACTTGGCAGCAGTGCTCAATGTTTGAACAAACTTTACTTCTGGATCACCCATAGACAATTCTGTATGAACTTTACTTGGTATGATTTCTTTTTCCCAAAAGAACTCTGAACCGGTGAACCAGTTAGAATTTTTTAATTCTGTTACATTCAGGCCTCTTGAAGCATGATCTGCTGGGTTGTGCTTTGTGTCAATGTAATGGCAATGTTCTGGATTTGTTATTTCCCGAATTTTCTGAAATCTGTTGGCGACAAAAATATGGACTCTTCGAGCTTCATTGTTTATATATCCTAGGACAACTCGTGAGTCTGTCCAAAAATATTCTTCATCTATTTTTATTTCTAATTCTTCTTTCAGAAACTTGCTTACTGATGCTGAAACAACAGCCGCTGTCAGTTCAAGTCTTAGTATTGTCTAAATACTGTTAGGTGCGACTCTGGCCTTTCCCATAACCTGGGCACAGTGTATCTTT
>JAKVIS010002071.1:12500-26040 GCA_033119425.1 Bufotes viridis
AAAAGCACTTACCTCTCCTGCTCCTGAATACCTCTGCTCCCCTCCGCCCTCGTTCTGTGTTCCTCCTGCTGTCGGCTGTGCTGTGAACTGGCGTGCACAGCGTGATGTCATAGAGCGCCTCACACTGTGCGCAGCCCTGCACAGCCTACAGTTGGCTTGGATATTTCCATCGGCTCCATAGAAGTAAATGTGAGCCTTGGCCGCAAAAGCGCAGTACGCCCTCCTTCACTTCTGGTCCCCCGTTCTCGATATTGGTGCGGGTACCACTATAAGATAATGGGGTCCTATCCTAGTAATATGCCCCCATTGTCTGAAGTGGGACAACCCCTTTAAATAACATAGAATTTTTGGTAATGGGTGAGCAAGCACATCCACCCACCAACTCGATTACAATATTCAACATAATCACACAGAATGACACAAGGTTAGAGATACTTTTGTCTTGTTACTCTTGATAACAATGCAGTTAGACTACTGAATATACAAATTATTTTCCTTTTTAATTTTTCAAACGAATAACCATATTAATTTTTTCTTTAGAATGCCATCCTGCGTAGTTCAAGGTTGTCCATCACGTACTAAAAAAAGGGACCCATCAATAATTCTTCATGCTTTTCCAACGCAGCCGGAGAGAATTAGACAATGGCTAATCCAAACCGGCCAATTTGCCACAGATCTAGAAAAGATGGTAAAAAAAGTTATTGATGGAAAGTTGCATGACATATACCGTATATGCTCTTTACATTTTTCCGCTGATTCCTATACCTACCATGAAGAACGCAGAAGATTACGGCCAAACGCCATACCGACTATATTTCAAAATACCATTTTTCTAACAGGTGAACCTTCAACAGCAACAGAGCGTGTTGGAACTCTCTCACAAACTGGACATTCCACTGCTGATTCTGTTACACACAGGGTCCTGCCGGTGCCCTGTCTGACAACAAATACTCAGACTGTAGTGACACTATCATATACCCAGTCATCAACTACAACCTGTAAAACTAGATCGTATTTCCCAGTGGTTACAAGTACCATGGCAACACAACCATCAACTACAATAATTCAACCGGAAGTACAAGCACCTCCCTCCAGGAAAAGGAGAATTTTGGTTGCAAAACCACCATTTAGCACGTTACAGACAAATATTGCTAGGCTGATGGGAACATTGCCTACAGTACCAACTACATCAGAAAGTTATTCTATTGGATCAACCAGCTCCATGGGGAATTCAAGTGCAATGTCTATAGCTCCAATGCAGATTACTTACAGTGACATATTACAGAATAAAAGGTCATTTGCCTGCCAGACAGACCCACCAAAGACAAGTAATAAGAAAACTCAAAGTTATTTTAAAGGGAAGAACAGAGGGACTATGGTCAAGACAAGAACAAATAATCCACCAGAAAGTGATCCAGAGGCCACTGTAACAGTACTTGACCCTGAATTATTTCTCTGCGATTCAAGTTCAGACCAAGATGACAGCCATTCTCCTCGAGCAACAACGCAAAAAAGAACTACAGAAAGTATGGTTGAACCTCCCTCTTCTGCTCATATATTGGTTGGATCAAACTTTGAGGAACCGCATAGATATTTTGGCCCAGGAGAAGAATTTAATAGTTCTTTACCGGAGGAATATGAACCGTTGACTCAATACCAGAGTACTTCGACTCCATGTAAAAATATTAATAATTCTAGTAAATATTCCTTTCTATGTGAACATAACTATGCACAAAGAGATTTGAACAATAAACCAGATGTCAGACAACAAAGCAACAATAAAGAGCTGCCATTAGAAGAATTATTTTCACCATTGTCTCCAATTTATGAAAATGAAGATGATGTTCACAATCGTGTGTCAGAGTCCTTATCATAAAAAAAGGGTTTTTCCTCAATGGCTCTCCCGTCAGATTCTATGGAGTGGGTGCTCACACTCTGCTAGGCAACACCCTTGCCTCAAAGGAAATTCAAATATAATTCAGTGTATAGAGGGGCACTCCTATATTTGGATCAGAATATTAGAATCATTTTTTAAAATATTAATTTATTTGGTAATGCTCAGGTAAAAAGAATAGATAATATAATAGACATACAATTGTAAAAGAGGATTACAGTGGTCACTCTTTGTGTATACACTGTACGTACAGTTTTCAGTGAGATATTTGCAGTGCTTGCTTGTATATAGTACTTGTTGCAATATTAACCACTGGTGATTATATCACTGAATGCTGTGCAATAATTTATACTTATAGAAAATGCACAGTATTAGGTATCTTATTTCTATATATTTCATATTTTTATCAATGTCCTTTTGTATATATGCCATGCTAGTGAAATTTGGCCATTTGACTCTTTCTTTGATCTTCTAATACATCCAGCTCCGCTGCTCAGCCGTAGGTATGGAATAGAAATAAAATAAGGTGTCACTGGTGTCTTTGCTCTAATGATAGTCAGCAATTGATGTAAGATTTTTGTAAATTTTCCATAGTTCGCAACATCTTAAGCCTCTATGTAGGGTAGCCGCACTGGTACTGGCTGCAGCAGCTGGTCACTGCTGCAATGCCGCACGCACGCTTGCTGGTGTCTTCGGTGTACGTGTTCTGATTCTCGGCAATGGGCGTCCCGCGTGATCTTGAGGCTGCGTACGGGAATTATTGCGCGCTGTAGCTTGTGTATTCCATAGCTGGTGCCTCTTTATGCCCAGACGCGCTTCGGGACTCAGTCCTTCTTCAGTGGGTCCCGAAACTGAGTCCCAAACGCGTCTGGGCATAAAGGAGAACACCAGCCTATGGAATATACAAGAAATACAAGCGCAATAATTCCACATACCGGACGAAACTTCAAAGATCACGCGGGACGCCGCGTGCAATGCCGGGAATCAGAGGAATAGAGCCGTACACCGGAAGACACCAGAAAAGAGCGCGCGTACCCGAAGCCGACACAGGGACTCAGCAGCCGTTGAGACCGGGTAACGTAGCCAGTGCGGCAACTACCATACATAGAGGCTTAAGATATTGCGAACTATGGAAAATTTTTAAAAATCTTTACATCCAATTTGCTGGCTATCATTAGGAGCAAAGACACCAGTGACACCTTATTTTTATTTTTATTCCATACCTACGGCTGAGCAGCGGAGGTTCTTGGATATATTAGAGATCAAAGAAGGGTCAAATTGGCCAAATTTTCACTGCGCATGAACATATATACAAAAAAGGACATTGAGTAAAAATATGAAGAGTATATAGGAAATAAGATACCCTAATACTGTGCATTTTTCATACATTTAAACAATTTTTAAACACATTTTTCTGTAAGGCAAGGTATTTAGAATCTTGATTGATGTTCTCGAATAAGTTCGTGTCTATCCGGTTTAGGAATTGTTGCAATATTCGGTGGGTAAGATGACCGTTAAGATTCCCAGGAGGTGGCAAGTTCTTTGTGCATAATACGTAGGACATCTTCTAGTATGTCCATTACAAAGTCCTGGGATGTAGGTTCATATAAGGTTTTCACAACCCAGTCTTTTCGAGCTTTAGAAAACTCAACTCTATGACGGAGGGTTCCCACTGGATCACCATATGTGGTGCTGTTCCTAACCATCTCTATACACTGAATTATATTTGAGAGTCCTTATCATGTCTAGAGGAAATGCAAGAGTCCCTAGGCACTGTGGCAGAGCCTTATGATCCTTCATTTCACTTGTCGGCAATTGGGGAAGAAAGCAGGGAAAGCACTATGGAGCAATCGCAACATCTTTTGGATCCAGACGAGGAATTTGCAGAATTATCTCAAGATTGTGTTAGTCATGTTCACGAAGAAAAATATTTAGTTTTTGATTGTACCATTAGAAAATTGATTTCACTGGTCCTCTGTCAAGCCAAACCGAATTGCAACGGTAAATTAATGGGAATAAAAAAGAGCACTATTGGTAGCCTGCTTGTTGTTACAGTCAAATGCCAGTTCGGGCATATACAGAAATTGTGGGAATCCCAACCAAAACATGGCCAGAAACCAATTGGAAATGTTTTAATTTCATCTGCAGTGATACTCAGTGGATCAAGTTTTAGCAAGGTCTGTGATTTATTTAATATTTTGAAATGTAAATCAATAGGAAAAACATCTCATTATGAGAACCAAAAAAATTACCTATTCCCAGCAATAGAGCGCCAATGGAAAATCGAACAAGACAGTGTGATTGAAAACATGAAAAAAACATCAGTTTGTATTGCCGGTGATGGACAGTCAGACAGCCCTGGCTTCTCTGCTAAATATTGCGTTTACTCACTTATGGATTTAGCATCTAGAAAGATTTGCTCTTTTACTGTGGAACAAGTTGCACCACCCCTCACATCAGTCGCACTTGAAAAAATTGGGTTTGAGAAAAACATTGAATATCTATTGGAAGCGGGAGTAGATATACATATTATTGTGACAGACCGACATACGTCCGTACGGAAGATAATGCGCGAAAAATATTCACATATCGAACACCAGTTCGATGTATGGCACCTAGCGAAGTCCGTGGGCAACAAGATAATAACAGCTTCCAAATCCAGAACTGGGGCAATCTTGGCCGAGTGGGTGCAAGCAATCAAAAACCACATGTGGTGGTCTGCACGTACCTGCGGTGAGGATGCTGACGAACTGGTAACAAGATGGAAATCGCTGCTTTACCACATTACCAATGTTCATGAATGGACCACTAATGAAAATTATAAAGCTTGCTTACACTTACCGCTGAGCCCTGAACAAATAAAAAAAAAAAAATGGCTTATCTCAGACTCTCCTGCAATGGATACACTAAAATGTATTGTGCTGAACAAAGCACTTCTTTGTGACCTCAAACAAATTACATGCTTCTGCTACACAGAAGTTTACCACAGTGTATGTTTAAAATACCGGACAAAAAGAATTTATTATTACATTGATGGAATGGTGGCAAGAACCCAGCTTGCTGCTCTGGACCATAATCGAAATGTTGAACGTTTACAGGCGATGGTTAGGAACAGCACCACATATGGTGATCCAGTGGGAACCCTCCGTCATCGAGTTGAGTTTTCAAAAGCTCGAAAAGACTGGGTTGTGAAAACCTTATATGAACCTATATCCCAGGACTTTGTAATGGACATACTAGAAGATGTCCTACGTATTATGCACAAAGAACTTGCCACCTCCTGGCAATCTCAATGGTCATCTTACCCACCGAATATTGCAACAATTCCTAAACCGGATAGACACGAACTTATTCGAGAACATCAATCCAGATTCTAAATACCTTGCCTTACAGAAAAATGTGTTTAAAAATTGTTTAAATTGTTACATTTTTGTTATGTAATAATATTAACCTGTTACCATATAAATTAAAAAAGGCTTTTTGTTCAACTTTTTTATTTTTAAATAAACATATGTTTTCAACATAAAAAACGTATTCTCTTAAATTACAAAAAACAAGAGCGAAAAGGAAACTTTTGCATGTAATAACAACTTTTTTTTTAGAAATTTAAATGGAAAGAATAAGAAGTAACATCATACATAGAAAACCATTTAAAACCAGTGTAGGTTTGGTTTTCTTCTGGAAAAGTTTGTCGAATTTTGTTAACTACACATGATGGTATTGGAACTCGATGTCCTTTTCCCAGGAGTCCATACACTAAGCTTGTAAATTTACGGTATGCGGTTAGTCGGAGAATCCTATAAAAAAAATAAAATTAATAAAAAAAATTTAAAAAATGTTATATCCATTCACACTTGCAGATGAGGCGCTGATTGTATGGATAGAACACACTTGTCCGCACCAAAAGGATACTTGCACACTTGCGTTTGGCGCAGATGTGTCAAGGACAGTTCCACAACAACAATACGAATAAGTGCAGCTGATCAATACAGATCATTTTCGTGTTTTTTTTTGGACACAGTTATATAACATAGACACCACAACTCTTCAAGCATTTTTTTCTTATCCTTCCCCAAAGCGGAAGGTTGACTGAACAGAAGAAAACTGATCCATTCTGAGTGGAGCATTAGCCTTCGTTCACAAGACGACATTTGTCGCGCGACATTTTGTTGCATTAATGTTGCGCTACAGATTTTATAATCGGAGTCTATGGTGTCGCACTGCAACATGAAACATGCTGCGACTGTAATGCAATAGTTGCAGAAAATTTTATTGCGACTTTTGTGTCGCAGCATGTTGCATTGCAACACCATAGACTTCCATTATAACAATTGTCGTGCAACAATTGTCGTGTGAACGTATCCTTATTCAATCAGAATTCATTCAAAATACAACAGTGTGAATACATCTTTTAGGCCTCATGCACATGAGCGTTAGTGTTTCGCGGTCCGCTAACCAGCGGAGCCCAAAAACACGGTAACTGTTCCGCAAATTGCGGGACTGCACGTGGCCCTTTGTAGAAATGCCTATTCTTGTCAGCAAAATGGACAAGAATAGGACATGCTCATTTTTTTTTGCGGGGCAACGGAAGTCAGCAAAGGACACGCACAGCACATGGAGTGCTGTCCGCATCTTTTGCGGCCCCATTGAAGTGAATGGGTCCGTGCCCGAGCCGCAAAATGTGTGGCTCGAACACGGACCCAAAATACATTCGTGTGCATGAGGCCTTACAGAAAATGATTTACATTGCAGTTAGAGAATAATCTGTTGCTATATTGTTTTATATTATGCAGCCCGCATACAGCTGGTCCACAATACACAGGGACCGGCCGTGTGCACTCCGCATCACGGATCGCGGACCTATTGACTTCAATGGGTCCGCAATGAGAGATGCATTGCGAAGCGTGCAGGAACACCACAGAAGCACCTCATAGTGCTTCCGTGGTGTTTCTGGCCGTGCTTCCGCACCTCTAAAAGTAGCGCATAAACTACATTTTTGCGGTACAAAAAGATCACGGACCCATTTAAATAAATGTGTCTGCAATCCCTTGCAGCAGGCAGACGGTCCTTCCCCATGTCCAAGGAACGGGGATGGGCTGCACACAGTCGTGTGCATGAGCCCTTATTCTGATGAACAGACATATGGAATCAAACATATATAATGTTTACATTTTGCAAAAAATGTGCATTGTACAGGGATGTGATTTTTATTTTTTTTGGCAAAGAGGTTTAGTAGAGAGACTAATGGATCACAAAAAAGGAAAATTTGGTGGAGTTTTGAACGCTCCAAAAATGGGAATTCACACGCCTGCAAATGGTTTTGTGGTTGACAAATTGAGGATCCACAACACAAGGTTGCGGCCAGTGTGTGTTCCGCTATTTGCATAGCAAAACAGGCCACCTATTATATAGATGGCTAATTTTGTACAGATGGCATGGAAAGCAATGGAAAACGAAATGTGGTGTGTTGTCTGCATCTTTTGAGGCACCCGTTCCACAATATTGTCATACAGTAGTGTGAATGAGACCTTACTAAAATACAAGTAACCAATATATATTCAGTAATCAGTACATTGGGATTTTGGAAATAACATGATTTGCAGAAACAAATGATGCTTAGGTCCTAAAGCACACAGCTGTAATTGTGTACTGTCTTCAATCACCATTCACTATTGGTTGGTCACATACCTTTTTATTTATATGTGTCTACAATAAAAAAAAAAAAAATTCCAGAAAATGGATGTCATATGTGTGCCATTCTGTATCCATATTCTTAGTGTGCTCAAGGAGACAGTTTTAAAATAGCAGACTATACATATAAGGCCCCATGCACACGACCGTCGTTTGTTTCCGCATCCGTTCCGTTTTTTTTTCACGGATAGGATGCTTCCCCATTCATTTCAATGGGTCCGTCAAAAAATGCGGATGGTCAACCGTTTTTGTTCCGCTTCCGTGATCCTTGTTTTCATTCCGTCAAAAAAATAGTGCCTGTCCTATTTTTTTACGTTCGCAGACAAGTATAGGCATTTTTACAATGGATCTGCCATAAAAATCGGATCCGTCAAAAAAAACGGTCCGTCATCCGTTTTTTTTGACGGACGCGAAATTTCAAGGAGGAGCGGACGCAGAGGCAGGCAACGGTCGTGTGCATGTAGCCTAAGGTATATAAATTTAGTGGATGCATGATTTCATGAAAGCCATACAGATGCAGCTGTGTGTATGTGTTCTATAAAGCAAGTTACTCAGGCTTTCTATCTGCCTTGCTGTATATCCTGGAAAATCTACAATTCCAACCATGCCCTGCTTCTGGCTATCTGGACTAGTTCATTCAATAGTCAGAGGACAATAACTTTATATAGTAAGAAATATATGAAAATGTACAGAAATAGACAGGAAAAAAGGATATACCATGCTATATTCTTGAACAGCTGAGATCAACATGCTTTTGCATTATATCTGCTGTGGAACTACAACTCCAAGCATGCAAAACAGCATACATCACCTTTAGAAATGATTACAGTATGACATAAGTTGTAGTTTCCAAAAAAATAGCATGCCTGAGGTATGTAATCCCTCCCATCCATCCACCACAGCACTTGTCAAATATTGCATAAGAAATGAACATGTGCCAATTACCATGTCTAGATGTCCTGAATGTGTCATTCTGTTTTGTAGCCTATAGAATCCTGTGAGTGTAGTAAGATGGCCACAGCAGGCTTACTAGGCGTGGTTATTGCAGACTGATCATTGTGGGGGCGTGCCCAGCCTATGACTCAGCTAGGAAAGAGCTAAACATGAAACTGAGCTATGTAAACATCTCTACATCAGAGGAGCCAATACATTCTATGCTTTACACAAGAGATTCTGATTCTGAAGCAAAAACAAGGGAATAAAGGCTCAAAAATGAAAAAAAGGTATTGAGGGCATGTGTATGTATGTAGAGGAGTACTAGGAACTGAAAATATGAATATTGATTTGGGGACTGGACAACTTCTTTAAGTTTGGGATCTCTTCCCATCCTTTTTTTCAAGCATTTCAATCTCGCTAGGGCAAGATCTCTGTTATTTGGCAGATGAGGTTGTTCTCTAAAAGGTAGGGGGCATTTCAAGATGACCTTGTTGATTTAGCTGAATACTATCTTCTAGATTGTGTACGAACTTTATATCTTCTTGGGATATACTCTTTTCAATAGAACTTACATCTGCAAAGTCAGACTCTAGGATCTTGATTACTTTCGCTGGACTTATGGTTGGTAACTCTTGGACAGATATTCAATGACACAATCCTGTCACCTGTCTTGAGTTTGCAATCTGCTGTTTTCCTCCAACAACACTCCATCCTAGATCAGTTTGAACAGCGTAGGGTTTACCTTTTCCTCCTGTGATTACCTTTTGTGGTACCAAAGCTTCGGGACAATCTTAGCCTATCAACAGTCCAACGCCAAACTCCTTCAGCAGTGACATTTCATGAGATATGACAGATAGGTGGTCCCAATTATTGGCTGTTTCACAGGTAGGTATGTGATTTTTATCTAGAGGTATATAATCTTTTGTATAAGCTGGAGGTAGATTTAATGTGCAGTTTGAATGAAGTTCTCTAACTTTCAGTCCTTTGACCGTTCACTAACGTGTCTCTTCCAGTCATTGTGGTGAGTTTAAGTTTCACTGGTTCTCTAGCCACTTGCAATTTTTTTGCAGATTTCTTGATCAATGAAGGTGACGTCACTCTGGACATCCAGTAGCACATAGGCGTATACCTTCTTGTTCCTCTTTTTAGGATTTGAAATTTACACTGGTACAACCATTGATGTGCCATTGCATTCTCCTTCCCTTACTCTGCAAGAGAGTAACAATACTTTATTTTCTTCCTCAGCATCTTTAGGTATTGAGGATTTAACCTTCTTTTGATGTTCTTCATGTAGTGGTGTAGGATGGTGTCATTTGCAAATGCTGCATGTGGCCTTTTAGTAACTCCTTAGTAACATGGCCTTTCCTTAGACATTTAATACACAGTTGGTTATGAAGTACAAATTTTTTCTTTTCATCTGGGGACTTCTTCGATTGTTGGCACTTGTGTACAGAGTGGTTTTCGCCACAGAACATACACTTGAAGGTAGTCTGAAGATTTGGCGGTTCTGTCTCTCTACTGATCCCAGTAGTGACTTTGAACTTGCTCTCGTAGGCATCTAGACCTTTAGCTGCTGCGTTGGTTGCAAAGCTAGTTGCTCTTGCACATCTTATCTCTCTTGCAGGCCTTTCTTCTAAGGATTTTAAGGCATAAGATGCTGTTACTGGATTACATGCTATTCGTGCTTCCTTATTGACAAACTCAGAGAACTCTTTAAAACTTGGGAAGTCCTTACTTAGATCTAACTGTTCAGTCACATAGCGATTCCATCTAGAATCCACTTCTTCAGGTAGCTTAGCTAGCATCCTGTAGTTCTCTAGATAGTCGTTCAGTACTTCTAGTCCTTGAACATGTGGGATGGCATTGCTGCATGCTTGCAGGAAGTCACCATACTCTTGGAGTCTGAAGTGTTCTTTAGGACCTATTTTAGGCCAGTTATTCAATTTCTCTCTAAAAGATCTTTGCAGTAAGAACGGATGACCATATCTTGCATTTTATGTTTCCCAAGCTTGCCTGTAGGCTTCTTCGTCTTTTCTATAGATGTTAACATCAAGAACTCTCTTTGCTTCTCCACCAACATATCTCTGAAGGTAGAATAACTGGACTGAAGCAATAATGCTCAATGATAATTTCAAAACTTGCCTCTCACTGTATGAACTTCAGTACGTCTCCTGAAAATACAGTGGGTTTCGGAACAGGAAGTCTAGCAACGACTGTTCTCTGTTGTCTTGCTGGGACAATGGTTGTAACACTCTCCTGAGCATTGCCATGACATCTAGGAATAGAATCATCCAGGTCTATTTTCTCACTTAGTTCTGAATTAGGTGAGTCAATTTCTTTATCTCTTCTGGTAGAAATAGAGGGTATATTCACACACCTTTTTCCTAACACTGGGCTAGGCCTCTCTTTGTTTTTCTGAGCAGGGATGGAAGGATAATGACTTATTTCTTCATTATATGCTGGAGATTTCCTTGCATTATCTTGGGCGTAGGAGTCACTTGGTACAGATTATAACCTATGATTACTGTTCTTGTCCTCTTTGTGTACTCTTAGTCTGGCTTCTATAATTTTAACTTCTTTCTGCCTTTCCAGACATTTAATTTCAGATTCCATTCAATGGCATTGTGCATCCTTTTCAGCTTCCATTTAGGCTATCCGTAGATGCTGCACCTCTATGGCAGCTTCCATCTCAATTTCTGCTCTCTTGACAGCAAGTTGTTCAGCTAATTCCTTTCTTTTGGCTGAAGTACTTGAGGACTCTGATATGTGGCTGGCACTTCTGCTAGCGAAGGAAGTCCCACTTGAGATTGTGGTTACACCTAAAGATTTAGCATAGTCTCTCATAAAAAGCTTGTTCATTCTACTTCTTGCTTTAACTTCATATAGTTTGCTGCAGACGATAGTTCTCTCATGAACATTACTAAATCTTTATTGACCGCAGTACATGTATCCATGATCCTTACAACATCCTGGGAAGGCATTGTAGACGACCGCAGGTTAACATATGCTCTGATTCAGATTCTTCTACTGTCTCTACCATATCACTCAAGTTCCCTTTTATACTTTCTTGTTTTAGCTTTCTACGAATGTCTTTAATGTATGATATCCACTTATAATACATTCTGGTAAACTTTTTCTCTTTTAATGCTGCTTCTTGCTCCAAATTTTTCAGCATTTTTGGGGTCAGTTTTCTGGCATGTGATGAACGTCTTAGTTCATTTGTTTGGGCTATATTTGTTTGGGGCAAGACTAATGCTGAATCAGACTCTTCTACCTCAGACAGGTTCCCTTGCTCTTCACCTTCTACCCTATCTATCTTTGTATCCTCTAACAGTGGCATGGTAATACTAGGCTCAGTCATTTTCACTTTAAATGCTATACCAATCAATATGAATAATAAGGACTTGTCACTTTAAATGCAATACTGACAAATGCAAAAATAAATGACTTGCTCTTTAAATGCAATAACGATAAATGCAGGCAATAAATGACTTTCACTTTAAAGGGAACCTGTCACTAGGAAATTCACTGATATACCAGGCATGCTGCTTTGTAGGGCTCACCCTGCTGAATATAATGATACCTCTCACTTGGTGATCTGTTGCTTTATTGTGGAGAAAAAGTAGTTTTAATCCATATGCTAATGAGCTGATTTGAGTCCAGTAGTTGATATGAGTCCAGCGTTTTTTTTTTTATTCAGAGCTGTAGCCACTCCCCTATTCAATTCTTCAGATGTAAAAGGGGCGTGGTTTATTACATCCTTCATTTAAATAATTGTTTATCAAACATGTGTTTATCACTCTGTGAACAAACTAGCCCTTATTATAATTACTAACATCAATGATATATTTCTCCCCTTTTTTTTACCTTAGTAATATAATACCTTAGCATTCCTTGTTATTCATTTTCCCGACAATTATTAATATGAATGAATGATGTCATAAACCACGCCCCCTTTTACATCTGAAGAAGTGAATAGGGGAGTGGCTACAGCTCTGAATAGAAAAAAACACTGGACTTATATCAACTACTGGACTCAAATCAGCTCATTAGCATATGGATTAAAACTACTTTATCTCCACAATAAAGCAACAGATCACCAAGTGAAAGGTATCATTATATTCAGCAGAGTGAGCCCTACAAGGCAGCATTAATTTTCACACAAATATACGATGCTAGATATCACGTCAATGCACGTAATCTTGAATATCAGCCTATTGAGACGTGTTTAAAATACAAAATAATAAATCTCTTTATTTGTAAATCTCAGATAAAATTTGCTGGGTATAAAGTATATGTCTCCAGGCAAAAGTGCATGTCTAGACCAGAGCGGGATTGTATTAAACCTTCTGGTATCAACATGCACCACAAATCAATCACTCCTGTCCAGGAAATGATTTGTAGTAATCAGGTATTGACCTGACCACCTGAACAGTGAGGTATAGATCGTGAATAGACCAGCCGGTCAGTAATCAGTGAGCACTGTAAGTGTTACACTTGAATCAAGTTGATATAGTGGAGGAATCTAGTGTTGCAGCTTGTATAATATTGTGTAACAAGCTGCCACTTGTTTTGAGTGTGTGCACGCTCCAATTGCGGTGCACCTCTCGCTCCCCCACTATCGTACACGGAGTATGATGATAGAAATGCTCCGATGTATGCCTGCAATGCCTGCTACGGGTGGTCTGCCTGTATGCTATCTTGTGATGATATATTAGAGCGATACACATCCACTCATTTCACCATAACATTAGAGATGAGCGAACACCTGGATGTTCGGGTTCGAGAAGTTCGGCCGAACTTCCCGGAAATGTTCGGGTTCGGGATTCGAACTCGATCCGAACTTTATCCCGAACCCGAACCCCATTGAAGTCAATGGGGACCCGAACTTTTAGGCACAAAAAAGGCTGTAAAATAGTCCAGGAAAGGGCTAGAGGGCTGCCAAAGGCAGCAAAGTGTAGACAAATCCCCTGCAAACAAATGTGGATAGGGAAATGAATTAAAATTAAATAAAATAAA
>JAKVIS010002072.1:0-26596 GCA_033119425.1 Bufotes viridis
GCACCCTAAGGCTTTTGATAGTCAATCAAAGTTCCTTTTCCGAGATTGGGGAGTTCAGGAGGTCCCTTTCCTCCAAGGTCAAGAAGGAAACTGATGGAGTCCAGCAACCGGTCTGGTGTCTGGGCCAGAGGAAAGTAACTGGCATATAAGCGGGACTAAAAAAGCAGCAGGAGGTCATTTACCTTTTTTGGGTGACAGTGTAAAACCCCATCCATGTCTCTCAAGGTTTGAATACAGACCGTCATAAAGCCACTCCTAGCTAGATTTGCCAGTAGATGTCTTGCTTTGTTACCAAATATAAAAAGTCTTGCTTCTTGGCACGAATGACGCATCGGCTCTCGTCTAACTAGCCACAGCTCATAGAAATCCTATGCTGTTTGCTAGGCCTGCTTAGAAATAGGACAGAGCTACAATAAAAATCTGGTATATGTTTGTCTCAACAAGGAGCTTTATATACCCTACTCTTCCCCATGACACCACATCCTGAGACTGATTTCCTCTGATAGGACAGGAAAAACACAATGAGGTTTAACCCTTTCACGGCCGATGACGTACATGTACGTCATCGGGCGTGTGTTTAAAGAGTAATCCTTCTATCTTCATTCAGCAGGACCTGCACTGAGGTCACCACGCTCACCATGTGGTGAGCGCGATTACGCTATCAAAGGTCCTTTTGTAGGTCCTGAAAGAAGAAGAAAGAAGACGATGCCTGGCTGCATCAAGTGGATGAGGTGAGTTAATTTTTTTTTTAACCCACATTTTAGTAAGCATTATCTATTAAGAATGCTATTATTTTCCCTTATAACCATGTTATAAGGTAAAATAATAATATCTACAGAATACCGAACCCAAACCCGAACTTCTGTGAAGAAGTCTGGTACCAAACATTCAGATTTTTCTCACGCGCATGCAAAACGCATTAAAACACATTGCACTCACGTGGAAAAATCGATTTCCCGCAACGCACCAGCATCCTATCCGGCCCTCACACGCGACGCTCATGTGAAAGAGGCCTTACACTTTTTCAGGGAGAAAAGGATCCCCCTTCAGCTCCTAAAAAGACAAGGAAATGTGGAATATGTTATAAGCGTTTGCCCAGCACAGGAGCTAAACCCTTATGCAAAGAAGGTACTTCAAATGTAGTTAAAGCGGAATCCTCTATTTTCCTAGAAGATATCAGGACAGTAGTTAAAGAATAAGTTTAGTCCGCACTAACTTCCCGGGTAAAGATAAAATTCTTCTGGAGGTGGCGGCAGAAGCAGCATCAGGAGAAGGTCACTGAGTGGCACAATGACAGAGTCTGGAGTTGGCAACAGTATGAGGAAGCCACAGAGTGGCACAATGACAGAGGCCGGAGGTGGTGGTGGCAGCATCATCAGTATAAGGCCACCGAGTGGCACAATGACACAGTCTGGAGGTGGTGGCAAGCTGCCACCCTCTTCTCCTGATGATGATGAAGCCCCTTCTGCACCTGGCTCCCAAGTGTGATCGGCTTCATCATCATCGAGTAGTATTTGCACGTCACTGATGTCCTCCTCAACGGTCTCTGGATCAGGAGCCTCACCTCTCGCAACAACACCTCCCACGCCACACTCCTCATCACTACTTGCCCGCCTAGCGAAAGATGTCTCCTCCACATCTTGGCTGGGCAGTAGCTGCTGACTGTCCTCTAGTAGCTCATCCTCGCTGTATAGTGAAGCTGAGCATACAATACTTCTGTGGCTAAGGGAACAGCAAAGGACAGAGGCAGGTTGAGGACAGGTGAGGGCACAGGGCCTGCTCCCAGGCCATGCCAACTAAGGATTGTGTCTGACAAACCCACCAACTGTTGGCTGGGGGTGTCTGATGTCACTTGGGATAAAGTGGATGACGAGTTAAACAATCAAGAACCGCTGGGTTGCTGGTCAAGACACGACTGGAAGCTCTGGCCTCTTGCTGCAACTCCTGCTTCCACGCCCCCTTACTCTGCTGCGACCTCTGCCTGCACCAGAAACATTTAGGACTCTGACACTCCTATGTGCATGGCCTGGCACTTCTCTGTTTGACATACTTTTAGCTGAACTACAAATAACTGCAACAGTGAAGTGCATAGATATTTTACTCTCTGTACTGAAATAGCCCACTAAACGCTTTCGCCACAAATAACTGCAACAGTAAAGTGTGTATATATTTTTCTTTCTATACTAAAATAGGCAAATAAACTCTTTCACCACAAATAACTGCAACAGTGAAGTGCGTACATATTTTGTCTTTCTGTACTGAAATAGGCCACAAAGCGCTTTCGCCACAACTATTTGCAGAAGGGAAATGCGTATATATTTTTCTTTCTGTACTGAAATAGGCCACTAAACACTTTCGCAGAATATCACTGCAACAGTGATGTCATATATATTTTTCTTTTTGTACTGAAATAGGACACTAAATGCTTTCACTACAAATAACTTCAACAGTCAGATGTGTATATATTTTTCTTTTTGAACTTAAATAGGTGACTAAACACTTTAGCCACAAATAACTGCAACAGTGAAGTGCGTAGATATTTCGTCTTTCTGTACTGAAATAGGCCGAGAAATGCTTTCGCCACAAATAACTGCAACAGTAAAATGTGTACATATTTTTCTTTTTGTACTGAAATAGGTCCCAAATAACTGCAGCAGTGAAGTGAATGCATATAAAATCAAGCCCAGGCAGGTGGAGAAATAGACGCACCGCTTGATTTTATATGCATTCAATTGTTTTACATTTTGTAAATATAATAAAAAAGTGTGATTATCAGAACCTCTGGTACTTTACTATGTTGAGTTGTCTTGCTAATATCTAGGAGACAAAGAGTTCGACTGAAGAGGAAATCTAGTTTGTAATCCAGAGATCGATTGCATCAATAATAGGCTGCCTGTGTGCCTTTGAATACTGACATCTCCATTGAGGATACAGGAGCTCCGCGGTCTTTTGCACAATATTTATGCTTTCACCACAAATAAATGCAACAATCAAATGTGTTTTTTCCTATTGCTGTCCCTAGCGCCTTCTCACGTCTGCCCTTGCACTCAGAATGCTGGAAAATGTCTGAATCCAAGATGGCCACCGTATTTATAGGGCTGTGACATCACAGGGCTGGCTGCTGATTGGCTGTATGCATGGCATTATGGGTCACCCCACCTTCCCACAGTTCCTTGCTCCATGTCCTCACACGTGTAGCCGCCATTTTAGGAAAAATTGCGATGCGTTACCACGAACAGCCTAAGCATTAGAAATCTGCATAAGAATATATAATCCTTTGCATCACTGGCCGCAAATCCAAAATCTGGCCTACTCTTAATTTTTGCATTCACCAGATATCACTCTCTGACAGGTGGGATTCCTATGACAGTGTAGTTGTCGCAGGATCATGACCCTCTTATTAGGACCTGAACTTTCCACAAGATTAGTCTCGTAGTATGCCATGTTCATAAACGTGTTGCAGTCAAAGAAATCCGCCTCAAAAGTACCCCCACACATACCAAAGAACATTTAAACATATAAAAAAAAATAAAAAATGAAAAAGTGTGCATTCAGCGTTAGAAGAGTAATGGAGAGCTCCATACCCATATTTCACATATTGACTTTTCCTTCGTCTAACACGTAAGAAACCATAGTACTAAAAAGTGCTCAGTTCCATCCACGTATGCATTATCGATATGAAACATTATATGACAAGTCCTTGTAAGAAAATAAGGCATTGAATGAAATACAAATGTGCCCCACACAGGACATTATTAGGGGCCAATAGCCTTAAAGGGAACCTGTCACTTGGATTTTGGGTATAGAGCTGAGGACATGGGCTGCTAGATCGCCTCTAGCATGTCAGCAATATCCAATCCTCATAGCTCTCTGTGCTTTTATTGTGTCCAAAAAAGTATTTTATATATATGTAAATGAGGCAAGTAAGGGGCCCAAGGGGCGGTTACTAACGTTTTAGGAGCTAAACCATGCCCACTGTGAAGGAGCCCAGAACCGTGCTACATCCTACCAATTTTCTCCTTGCTCCCCGACGTCACAAAGTTAGAGCGCCGTAATTTCGGGATGTGCGAGCTAGCGCATGCGCAGTGTCGGCATAGTGTTCCTTCCTTGTGCTGTCATCAGCCTCAAGTAATGAACTGCATATGTGCTAGCTCACGCATCGCTCTAACTTTGTGACGTCGGGGAGCAAGGAGGAGAATCGGAGGATGCCGGCGGTGCTGGGCTCCTTCACAGTGGGTGTGGCTGCACTCCGAGAGTCAGAGAATGCTGGACTCATCTCTGAAGCATGGTGGTTAATTTACATACATGGCGGGAACATTTATTTTAGGTTTTTCTGATCTAAATTCTCCTTCCTCAACCACCATTCCAGGCTGAGCAGAGTCTGGGAGGATATTGAGAATTTCATGTCCAGCGGGAGATTTCCTTTCTGCCAAGTCTCTAGAATTTCCCACTGCAGTGCTCTTGTATGAAATTGTGCCCAATTGACCGCTGGGATGCAGGATGTCAAGCTCCCCAGGACTGACATACCTTTCCTTAAAGTGATCCGAGGGTGATATATCAGGCTTTGGATTTTTTGCTGAATACAGGCCACCTTCTACTCTGGTAAAAAACATCTCTGGTGTATAGAATCCAGAATTAAAGGATAACTGTCACATTTAGACCCAAATTTCAGTTTTCATATATGTAGTTACTAATATGATAATATACCTGAATCAATAACTATTAGACTTACTTACCCCTTATTTAATAAGATTCAGCCCTTAGCAACCAGTCTGCATAAAACTGCAATTTCACTATTCTGTTAATATGGCCGCCCTCAGCCCTGAGGCTAATCCATAGGACACCTGCAGTGAAGTTAGTGAAGAACAGCTCTGTATAGGGGGGTCTTGCAGTGAAGTTCCCAGGTCTGGCTGAAGCCTGTAGTCCTTCCACAAGTTCTCCTCTTATCAGATAAGGCTTTCATTTATACACTGAGCAGCCCATATCTTCCCTGAGCTTTACATTCTCCAGAACTGCTAAGGGAGTGTCTGCCAAGCACAGGCATGTGGAGACATTCACACACACAGCCCAGCACTGTTATCTCCTGTCAGGAAGAACCTGGCTTTTTATACATTCCCTTACAATGCTGACTCACTATCAGTTCCCAGTGCACGCAGTGTGCTCCGTCCTATCTGGTAGACGGAAGGAGCATAGCAACCTGATTTTATCTCAGGTAACAATAGCCAATACTGGGGACTTTTAGGTGGCTTTTAGGGGTTATTTATTAAACAATCAGAAATTAAAACAGGGCCAACAAGGTAATATTGATCACCAAAATCCAATAGTAAAAAAAAAAAAAATTTCACAGTTATACTTTAAGCCCAGAAACTGTTGGCACTGGCTTTGATTTCTTGTAGTTTAGAATCCAGCCCAGTTTCTCCAGGATGCTGATCACCTCCAGGACTACAGATTTGCAAGCCTTCCAAGTTGCTGCCACTATCAGGAAGTCATCGAGATAAGGAACAAAAAGTATATCTTTCTCTTGGATATGGACCGACATCTCTGCTATCACCTTGGTGAAAATCCTCAGAGCCATCGCCAGACCAAAAGGGAGTGCTTGGAACTGCCAGCATGTTAACCCCTCTTCCATTTGTACTTGAATCTTAGGAATTTCTGATAATCCTGATTTATAGGGACATGGAGGAAGGCGTCATTCAGGTCTAGGACTGCCATGAAGCATCCTGGAAAAAGTAGATTTATCGTGGAGCTGATGGTCTCCATTCTGAATTTCTTTTCTAGAAGGAAGTGGTTCAACTTTTTTAAATTGATTATGGTTCTGTAAGAGCCATCTGTTTTTTTTTACTAAAAAGAGAGAGGAATAAAATCCCTCTCTCTCCTGACCTTTCGAGACTGCCACTATCACCTCTTTTTGTATTAGGGCCTGAACTTCTGATTTGATAGCTCCTCCGTCCCTTTGAGCTAATTCCGTGACCACTAATCTTCCAGGAGAATATTTGCGAAACTCTAGCTTTAGCCCCTCCCTTAGCGAAACCAAGATCCACGAACTGTTTGAAATGTTTGTCCATGCAAGTAGAAAGAATTTTAATCTTCCCCCTACATGGAGCCTGACGTCATTGTTGATCAGACTTTTTATCCACCCTTGATTGTTTATTGAAGAAAAAAGCCCTATTTCCTTCTCTGCGGGGTCTAGATTTGTAAGACTTTCCCTCCTTCCTCTGTTACTCCGAAAGGATTGGAGGGGGCAAAAGGTACGATTAGATCTTTCCCTGGGAAAGAAAGGGCCCTAAGCAGGAAATTTTTTCTTTTTGTTAGCGGCATTATCTAATAGATCGTCCAAAGAAGGACCGAACAAATATTCCCCTTCACACGGTAGCGCTCATAACTTTTTTTTTTATTGCAAATCACCCTTCCAATTTTTAAGCCATAAGGCCCTGCGAGCAGAATTGGTTAATCCTGCCACACGCGGATCTCACATGGCCGGGCGAACGGACACTTCCCGGTCATAACTTATCGTATGGCTGGCCACACCGGGGCCTTAATAAGATAAGCAGTCTGATTTTACTCTCCTGCACTGGATATTATTTGCACTTTTTTGATTGTACTAGTAATTACTCGTGTGATGACCTATGACCCCTGATGAACTGGTTTCATACCAGGGAAACGCATTGGGTAGGGTACGAAGTGTACGCAATTGTTAGGCACGTTGGCGTCATGGACAGGTGATGGGACAGTGGTCACCTGCCCTAGTGCTATATATACATTTTCTAGGAGATTGGTAGTTTAGTTTATTTGATGTATTATTGTCAATTAGCTCTGGAGAATTGTTCTACCCCCTGGTATATTGGAACAGACCCACGCTGTGGCAAATTTTTGCGTGGTTTATCTAAACTATATGTATAAGTTACAGGGCCTCCAACCCCTCCTTACCTTACCCCTTCAGGACGAAGCTGGGCAGTCAAAGAACAGACTAGGGAAGTGAGTGAGGGTGGAACAGGAGGCGTCGACCCAATAATAGGGTGAGTAGATAGGGACATAAAAGGGTCAGAGACCCAGCATTCCCTTCCTCCCTCTTACGTGGTCGATACCCTAGTGACAATTATCATATGCATCAATTGGTGGTAGGATCCGGAGCTTATACCTTCACACTTCTCCTTTTTTATAACATAATATATTGGGCGTTTTATATGTATTAATAAAAGTTACTTTTTAAGGTTACCTTATCTCTTTGAGATTTAGTTTGTTGTTTGATTTACTGGTATCCAAACATAGAGCTCATCTATCTGTGATCTTTTGATCCTTGTGTTGTATTAATCCTGCTGCATGGGCTGACAATCTGATGGCGTCCGCAGACGCATCCGCCAGAAAATCTACTGCCTTCTTAATGGTAGGGAGGCTGGCTAAAATGTCCTATCTAGGGCTTTTATTTTTAATCTGCTCTTCCGGCTCTGCTACCCACATATATAAAGGATCTGGCCGTACAAGTAGAGGCTACAGAAGGTCTGAACGACGACGTAGAAGCCTCCCAAGCTCCTTTTAGGAACCCATCAGTTTTTTTGTCAAGAGGGTCCTTTAACGAGCCCATGTCCACAAGTGGGAGAGCTGACTTTCTGGCCTCTTTCGATATGGCTACATCCACCTTTGGCGCTTTATTCCAAATAGCCGCTATGTTGTCCAAAAAGGGATATTTTCTCTTTTGATTTTTGGAAATAAAAACTCGTTTTTCCTCCTTGCACCATTCCTCCTGGATTAAAGCTGATACATTCTTGTGCATGGGAAAGGATCTAGTCTGCTTCGTCTGAAGTCCCTCAAACATAAAGTCCTGTACTGCCTTTGTCTCCTTAACATCTTCTTTGCCCATTGTCGTCTTAACCGCCTTCAGAAGTTTGTCCACATCTTCCACCGGGAAGAAAGCCCGCTTAATCTCATTATCCTCAGTGTCAGAACAGAGGGATGAAGCTTCCGAGTCCAGGCAAAAGTTATGGAGCTCCTCCTCCTCCTCCTCTGAATCCGTCAATACAACCTTTATGTCCTTTTCTTTTTTCTTCTCTTTAGACCCCTTAAAATCTTCAGATTTTGTGGATAAGGACGCATTAATCTCAGTTCTTACGAAATTCTGAAGGCAATTATAAAAGGACGGAGATTCCTCCACCACCGTCTTATCTATACACTTTTGGCACAATTTTTTACTAGAGTCAGACGCCAGGGAACATCTGCATATGGCGAATTCCTTGTGACGTCTCTTTGACTGGGCCTTTTTAGGTTTCTCTTGCAAAACACATAGAAAATTTTGCCCAATCAAAAGATGGACATATACATGTGGCTGAATAAGCCTCTCACACATCCTAAGTACCGAAGTTGGGTTTGCCACCGGGTCTTCCATCGGTTCCTTCCTTTCCTCCTCGATGCCAGGTCCTTAGAAGTCTCCAATGCTGCTTGAAGATGCTTGCAGAAGACACCGGCAGCCATTTACGGGTTCTCGTGGACTTTTAAACCACTCCCCCCCCACCGCTCCATGCCTCACTCGCATACTACCCGGAAGTGGTAAGTCACGTGAACGGAGTAACTGGGTCCTCCCCCCCCGGCCGGACTTCTCCTCATGTAGATGACGCCGCCGATGGATGCCTACTCGTGTTTCTAACAGCACCGAAGCATCGTGCCCCCCAATGCCCAAAAGCCAGTATAGCCATCGCACCTCTGCATGTCCCCCTTGCGCACAGTGTGCCGCACCAAGACGGGGGACCACAGGTATCAGGGCAACCGAGGGAGAGGAGGATGGACTCCAGGCTTCCCATCAAAGACAGGAAACCCTACTGAGGGCAGAGAGGAGTCTCCGCCTTTTTGTGCCGCAGGTTTCCTGTCTTTGGGGGCGGATCCATTCTCTGTCGTGGTGCTGTCTTGGGTGAGTGGTAAACATTTATATTTTAATAGTTCAGACATTTTTGGTCATGGCAATCCCTAATTATGTTTATTTTTTGTGTTTATTTTTATATTGAAAATTTGGAAATGGTAAAATTTGAATTAACCCTTTTTTAAAAAAATATAAAAAAAAATCATTTTCTTAATTTTTTTATTTTATTTTTTAGTCCCTCTAGAGGACTACAACGAGCTATCTTTCCATCACTTACCATACCCCAGACTGCCACATACAATATTGTTTGATCACTTATAGCATAGATGGAGCCAGGGCTTAATGACTTATTTGTAATATTAACATGGCAGGCCTGGGCGCCTCAGACTGTCTTGGCCACCGATTGGCATTCTGTGATTTTGCTGCTTATGAATAATTAGGGATCAGAGGGGGCCCTATCTCTCTGTCTAACTGCTCAGTTGCTACGTTACGCCGCCATCTGAGGGGTTAAGTATCCATGATCATAGTTATCTCTGATCATTGACATTTCCCAGAGGCCGTTAGCTCATCTCCCCAGTAGGTGGGATCTTTAGAATTCTGACATCTGCCATTTATGTATAGATGTCACAAAGGGAACAGGCAGGTCAGTATTTTGGTTTTTTTCTCATCAGTTAGCCTACATTTTTACATGGAAAACCCATTTAAATATGTGACAAAAAACATTTGCTAAAAAGGGAAGACCTTAAAATGGATGACATAATATGCAGATATCAGCTTATGTCCAGAGGCAGTAACTATGGTTTGTCTTTCTTTTTTGTTTGTGCTTTTATAATCTGCAACAAGTTCTCATCTGGAATCTATAAAAATGTGGCATTCATTTCACCACAAATACAAGGATATATTTTGGTGTACAATCTCTCTTTAATTGTGGTTTACCATATACATATAGTCTGCTGACATAAAAAACATACTGTATTAAACATAAATACAACACCTATGATAGAAACTTCAGGTAAGTACATTAAAGAGAACCTTTCACCAGTCCTGACATGTCTGTTTTAATAGCTTCAAGCATTTCACACATACTAACAATTCTGGAGCATCTATTCATATGTCTGTATGTAGTCCCATTCCTGTATTATTTCTACTAGAAGGTATAAATAATTGCTAGCTGTCTGCAGTAAGGGTACAAATGGCAGCACTGATTGGATAGAGTAAGTCTGTGCAGGTACACACGCCCAATTTGTTACCTCCCCTCTTACTGAAGGATAATAGCAATTAATTTATAACTTCTAGTAGAAATAACAGAGGAATGAGAAAACAACATAGAGACATAGGAATAGATGTTTGAGAATTGTTATTACATGGGAAATACTGGTAGCTATTAAAACAAATATGTAAAGAGCGGTGAAAGGTCCTCTTTAAGTTTAAGGATCCTCATGTACAGGAAGAATATTTACCAAAACATTACATATAAAATGGCTTTTCTCATGTTTTAAGGCTCTGTTCATGTGACTGCCACAGCTTTCGCTGTTAAAGTTGCAATTAAATATCCCCTTCTATGAACACACTGGTATTGATGCACTGAACTGCACAATTTTAAACCGTGGCAAAATTGCAGTTCGGTTTTAGAAAGAAAACGGTGCAATTGTGCAGTGTATCCAGTGGCATATATACTGCAGGGGTGCTGGGAATATGCCTATAAAACCCTTAGAACTGTAAAGCTTGAGATTTAAAAAAAAAAAAAGATGGCTGTTCATGCTGGGAAAAAAAATGAAAAACAAATATATTATTTACACTCATTACCCTGTGCCTTCAAGACATTAATATGGCTGGCTTGTGTTTTTAATTTGTGCTTTTGAGGCAACATCCTGCCACCTGATTCGCTTACAGTCTGTCTGCAAAACATTATGGGCAAGCCCACCTACCAGGACCCATCTCAGGGTCATGTGATCCTCTGTCTTCATGCTTCCTGCTATGTTTCGCTTGCATTTTACTGTAAAATTGGTGGGCAATGCTTTATGCAACTCGTCAGAAGTGAATTGCCAAAACTTCAATTAAGATGAATTTGTGATGAATCTGATAATTGATTTGCTCAACTCTAATCCTAACATATCTTGGCAGACCTTATTTACTCATAATAGGTTCTAGCAGGTTTCAGTTTTTTTTCCACAGCAATAATAATGCTGCTGACGATGCAATTTTTGCCATTAAAAACACTGGAAACTTGACAGAATGGAGCATAACGCCAGTGTAAACAGTCTAAATGTTATACAGTGCAACCACGTTATCAACCTGATTGGTTAAAAAGGACATCCTATCTGTAACAAAACAGAAATAATGAAGATCTGCTTCCATAAAAGGTGGCAATTGACAACCTTATCCTCCGGTCTAAATATATTTCACATTACATGTTACTGTAGGACAAATATTTGCAAAGCTTTTGTACATTTTTGTAGTAAAATGATTTATTTTATTTGCTTTATTGTGATTGTTATTATAAAGAGTCCTGGTAATAGAAAACATCAAAAGGCTGACATTCTGACAAACGGGCCAGTGATTCATGTCTACATTGAGTAAATATGAAATTTAGCAAAAATACACTTTATCATGCAGTTTACTTAATTTTCATGTAAAGAAATTAAAGTCTATGGTAGCTAGCAAAGAGATCTCTAATTTATTATATACTCTGCATTTCAAGTCTGCTTGTTTAAAGCATAACTGTTTGCATGCCATTATTAAAATACTGCAAGAGGTTAAGAAAAAAAAATAACAAAAATACATTTTGGTGCATGTGATATAGTTAAATGTAAACATTTCTTAAAATAATTTTTATTATTATTAATGCTGTCATAATTTTATGATTGTAACACCCATTATAACAATGTATTACAGGAGGTTCAATATATTTGAAAATAAAAATCTGAATAAATCTAACAGTCCCACAAAACAATTTAAATCTGTCCTTTGTCCATCTTTAAAATGTATCTGAATATTCTGTCAACCAAGAAATGATAAAACTTCTAAAATAGTTTCTTCAAAAATAAAATAATTCAGTTAATCCAGTAGGTAGACAGACTTGCTGCCTAAGCGTTTGAGTAAGCCAAACTAAATTGCCATAACCAAGCAATTACAGTACTGACATGCCATCAGCAAGAAAAAGATCTACCATAGCCAAAATGAAGTGCACAGCTATTATCAAAATTATCTAATTTCATAAGATTTTAAGACGGGCTATTTCAAAGTGTATTAATACAGTTTGGTTTGAATCATACATACAGTTACAATCAGATGTTTGTGATGGTTATCAATACACATGACAACTGTCAACACTGCAGATCTTTGGATATTGGCAAGCTCCATGTAAAACAGCATATTCTGTAACTGTGTGTGACAAATCTCAGAATAGATTTTGCAATAATTTCATTTGTGCCTTAAATACTTGTGTTATTTAGATCATCTTCATCAGACTTTGCATGAGACCTGGAGAGCATCAACAATTTTTCTTTATTAGTGTACTGCTTCTGAAGATGTACTACATGTTCTGTGCTGGTATCTTCCAGGGGAATGTCTATGTCTATTGTCTTGGTATCCTCATAGTCCTCCTGGGTTATGTTGGCTGAGGTCTCTATAGACTCAAAGGAGGTTCCTGCCTCCTCCAGATGAATATAGCCCTTATTGCTTGATTGTTCAGACCCTGAGCTCTGTGAATCTCTTCTTATTAATGGTGCTGCTGTAAGAGAATCCACAAGAACTGAAGGTTTTGTTTTGCCAAATGGAGAGGCTCTCACCAAAAGGCTACAGTCTAAATCTGTGCTACTTAAAGACTGGCTACCTAAGTTTGACAATGGACTAGGTGACATAGGTCTCCTGAAGTCTGGCAGACAGCTTGTGCTCTGGCGTCTTAAAGGTAGTTTTCTATGGGTTTTGGAAATTTCCCAATTTAAGTCTACATGGCTAAAATTTTTCAAACTCAATTCAATCTCTCCCTTCTGTACTTCTTTGGCACTTTTTCCTTCCCCGTGTTCTTCATTCTTCTCCAAAAGACAGTTACCTAACTTCACAATGGGCAATGTAAATGCACTAAGGGAATGGCCAACAATGGAACTTGTACTGTTTGTACCCCACCTCAAATCAGGTGATCCTGAAGGAGAATCATTTTCATGCATCCTCCCAGAAATTCTGTCGAATGGCAAAGCAGAGTTTGACCTCTCCCTGTAAATACTGTATACTGCCTCATTCATCTTGTAGTCCTCTTCTCCATGACGATGTGCTTTTGGAGAAGACGTCCTTGTTTCCCTAGGATTTGGAGGAGAAAATGAAATTGTACCACCAAGAGTAGAGTGCCAAGAGCTCTTGGCTAACATTGAAGCCCCAAAAATGTCTCCACCTTTCCCATCCATGCTCTGTGACTGCACATAATTTACAAATCCATTCAGAGGAGCTCCATCCTTACATTTCATGCCATGGACATCAATCACTGTAGAATAAAGATCCCTCAGGTTGATAATCTTAGTTTTCTTGTCTCTGTTTTCATGAAGAACTGCATTTGCACAAATAAATAAAAATATTCCAATGCCCATTATTAGAGGACCAAAGACTTTAAGATTATCCGAGTGTAAGTATCCAGAAAACAAACCTGCAAGAAAACCAGAGGACCCAGAAGATGTTTTTTGCTGACGGCTTCTTAAATGTGTGTCATTAACTTTGAAGATTTTAGCTCCTTGACTGTTGTGATGGCTCCTGGATAGGTTTCTATTAGCACTACTTATATTTGTATCCCCTGAAGAAAATTTGGCTTTATTTGTCCCTAGACCTCCATGATAAACAGAATGACTTTTTGGCCAATATCCCATAACAGCCATAGCAATTCCAACAAGAAGTACTAAAATCCCACATAGCGCAATTAACCCAGAAATAGAACATAGTTTAAGTTTGCCTTTCACTACCACCACATCATTCTTGCGCTTCTTTTTTGCCTTCCGCTTGTGTTTTGGAGGTTGGCTTTTTGTTCTGAGAGGATCCTGTTTCCGTGCAGAGATCCTCAACAGACCTCCAGTGGCGATCATGCCGGCCTCAGATCTCCTGATAAGTTACTTCAGCTCCTATGGATTAAAAAGATACATAGAGTGATTGCAATTTCAAAAATATAAAACATATATAAAAATATATTCTATGGCAGTCTATCATATTACATATACATAGATATTTAGAATGTCACTTAAGCCATCTACATTTCACAAAGTTCAAAAAACAATGAAAGGTCTGCTCAGTCTCTGACCTTTTGTATATATCCTTTAAAGGGGTATTCCCATTTGCGTATTTCATACTTACCTGCTCCCGGCGCGCCGTCCACTTCCTGGTTTCGGCAGGGGGCGGGGTCCTTCTTGAGCAAAGTCTTCTCCCTGCCGGGCCGCGCGCTGGACTGAACGCGCACGCCGCCGCGCATGCACCCTGGTGACTTCTTCTTGGCAAGTATACTATACTGGCCAGGAAGAAGTCATCATAGCGCATGCGCGGCGCTGGCGTGCGCTTTCGGGAGTACGCGCGCGACCCGGCCAGGAGAAAAGAAGTCATCTGCGCAAGCGCGGCCACCACGATTCCGGAGAAGAGCGGTGGCCGTAACCAGGGGAGACGGAAAACAACAATCAGGTAAGTATATGTTAATTATCTTCTAAAGGGTGGGAATTAGTTAATTCATTATATTTAGAAAAATGATCACTGTTAAATCATTAACAGATTTAACAGTGATCATTAAAGTGGGAATACCCCTTTAATCTCCTGAGACAACATTTTATCATGGACATTGATAAACAGACGTCATAGGTAGGGCACACTAGAATGTATTTTCTATAAAACTGGAGTAAAGAGGGCAGGAAAAATTGAATCTAAGAAGTCTTTTGAGCTTTTTCCTTTACTAAAGGGAATTGACGCAGATGTCATGGAAATAGATAATGGTGTGGCTTGTTAGTCTCTGTGGTGAGACGTCTTTTTCAACATCTAAAGACACAATGTTGTCTTAGAAAATGGAAGCACACATAGGACAGGACCTGGTTCAGGATCTGTAATTGTTTCAAGATTCTGTTTAGTACCTACCATGGTTCATCCTGAGACATTAAAATAAATATGACAACAGATATCAGTCAAATTGGCAGTTGTAATATAGTACCAGTCAAGTCCCTGTAAAATTGCTGAAATATCTGCCACACTGTACTACCTATATACAAGCGAACTAGTGAGAATGAAACCTTAGCAGTTATGCCAATATCACTTATAGGCCTCATGCACACAACCATATATATTTTAAGGTACACAAACTATGGATGATGTCCGTGTGATATCCATGTTGCATCCGTTTTTGTTTTTTTTTGCGGACCCACTGACCTAAATGGCTCCATGTTTTGCATTTTACGGCCAAGAATAGGACATGTTCTACCTTTTTCGTAATGGATGCTGAAAGCACACGGATCACCGTGTATTTTCCGCATCTGTATGTCCATCTGTATGTCCAAAAAGATAGATTATGTCCTATACTTGGCCACAAAATGTGGACCACAGACCTACTGAAGTCAATTGGTCTGCAAAAAAAAAAAAAAAAAGGACACAACACAGATGTCATCCGTATTTTGCGGATCCGGAATTTGCATACTGCAAAATACATATGGTCGTGTGCATGACGCCCTTTGGTGAGGCTAGAAATGAATCCCATTACTAAAACCTATATGGTCATATTAATCCAGACAGTTCAGCTGCTTTTATAAAAATCAGTCCTATTTATTCCAATATATGAGAGACGACATTATTAGAAAAATAAGATGGCTAATGGAATAATCTACGGTCAGCCTATCATTTCTTTGTTCTCTGTTAAAGGGATTGTTCAGCAATCCATGAAAAATCAACGCAGCACTCCTCTTGTGAAAAAAACCACAGTGTATTTATTCACACATGTGACACAAAATAAGCAACGTTTCAATCCCTTCCCGGGATCCTTCTCAAGCCAAGTGCATTTGGCTTGAGAAGGATCCCGGGAGGGGATTGAAACGTTGCTTATTTTGTGTCACATGTGTGAATAAAGACACTGCGGTATTTTTCACAAGAGGAGTGCTGCATTGATTTTTCATGGATATACATGCCTGATGTCAAGGGTAAGACGCGTGCACCTGATGCACCATAAAAGCGAGTGCTGCCGGAATTATTATATTATATATATATATATATATATATATATTTAGCCGAGCTAAACTTGATGGTTAACGCATTTAAATTTTCAATTGCTTTTGTCACGAGATAGCACTGTGACCTGTGTAATCTGAGCTAATTTTAGTTTGGCTACATCTGTGTGTGTATATATATATATATATATATATATATATATATATATATTGCTGGATAACCTCTTCAATGAAGTTCGAGGATCACCGCACTTATGCCATTTGTAGTCATTATTAAGAAGCTTTTTTCATATTCCTTTCATTTTCAGCAGGGTCATTATTTGGCACTGTGAGTGTTTTAAGCCTATATGCCTGGTCAATCAGTTATCTATTGGTACATCATAATGTGTATGGTTAGCTTTAGGTTTCATTGTCAGACTTTTTGCAGTTATCCTTCCTTTGGTTGCCATAGCAACTAGAATCGACCTGTATATAAGTTCAAAAAGCATCCAAACTAGATTACTGCTTAGTGTATTGTCTGCTTACACTCTTTCAGTTCTCTTTGTTGTTACCACACCTTGATCTGCTATTAGCTTTTATTTCAGACTAAACATAAAATTGCCTTAGTCAAAGTAACCATTATGCATGGTTTCCCCTGACCCAAATAAACTTTCTTATATTAAAAGAGAGTTAAAATATACATAAAATATGCACAAAAGTATATCATAAACAGGAATTAGATGTTGTCTAACAGATATTATGTAGTGAAATGCAGCTATTCATACTGACAAGTAAAAATACAAATAAAGCTTCATTCACAACACCGTTCAGCCTTTCAGTTCTCCTGTTCCGTTTAGGAGCAGGAGAACAGAAAGGACGGATTCTGCACATAACTGAGCCGAACGGAGCCTAAGACCCCATAGACTATAATAGGGTCCCTTAGGTGTCCGCTCAGAAGAAGATTTTTGAAGCGGAGACAAAAGTCCTGCATGCACTACTTTTGTCTCCGCTCCAAAATCTTCTGAGCGGAAACTTAACGGACCCCATTATAGTCTATGGGGTCCTGAGGCTCCGTTCGGCTCAGTTATGTGCCGAATCCGTCCTTTCCGTTCTCCTGCTCCTAAACTGAGCAGGAAACCGGAAAGGTTGAACGGTGATGTGAACGAAGCCTAAGAAAGAAACAAAGCACCAAATTAGTAGTAGAAACTCACAAAAACACAAACAAAATGTCAATGCTCCTGCACCATCATACTAGTCTGTTAGGAACGAAAGCCACGATGGTAGTATGAACAGAATGTTACATTATTTGTTTTTATAAACCAAACTGAGAAGACCTCTGGATATGCAGTAGATAAATAATAACCCATACATTAATTGTGATCTCATTTCAGTTTCAATGTTTGAGTTTAATGTTGTGACATTTTTCTTTTATTAGCTATAATTAGACAATTTATACAATTCTACTATACATTGCATGGATGTATTGCCTTACTAGCACATGATTTGACTGATTGACATACTGTATGTTGTCAGAGTATGAGTTAGTGAAACAAACAAGCCATTTACAGTAGTTTACAGCTTATTTTGGCTGCTGGACATAGTTTACTCAGTATTGTTATTCTTACTTGTGTGACCGAGTTGTCTCGTCTTATATATAAAAAAAATACTTTTATTGTTTAGGCATATCAGAGCATCAGTGCACCAAGGAGGTGAGGCCTTACAAAGCTATAGAGGGCTATGAGGCAACTGTTTCAATGCAGTACAAAACAACATGTACTGTACTGCATTGGAAAATCAATTAGACCCTCAAATGTCGAAGCCCCATAATGGGACAAAAAGAAAAAGAATAAAATGTAAAAAGTGCTTTATAAAATGAAAAAAATAAAGGTTTCAGTAAAAAAAAAAAACATAATTAAAAAAAAAATGGAAAAATAGACATATTAGGTATTGCCGCATACCTAATGACCGACCCTATAAAAATATCACATGATCTACCCCATCAGATGAAAAAAAGCATATTATCGAGAGATCAAAAAGTCATTGTATTACCATAAAAATAAAAAAATATGGCTCTCAGAAAATAGCAACACAAAAACATGATTCCCCCCCCCCCAAAAAAAAATGCCTGTATTGTGTAAAACTGAAAAAAAAAATGTAAATTTAACAAATAGACATATTTGGTATCGATGCATCCATAATGACCGGCTCTTTAAAAATATTACATGATCTATCCTGTCAGAACAGCCATTTTTTAGTCACTTCGCCTTACAAAAAGTTTAATATCAAAAGATCAAACAGTTGTATGTACCCCAAAATAGTACCAATGAAAATGTCATCTTATTCTATAAAAAAAACAAGCCCTCACATAAGACCATTGCCACAGAAAAAAGATGCACCACATGGATAAGCAACTGACAACACTGGCTAATCCCTCACTCGGATGTTAAAAGCTGAGAGATTCGCCAATATTTCCAATCAGGAACATATCGGAGCCCCTTCAAGCACCACTTCACGGTATCTCAGCATGACATGGGGTCCTACCACTAGACTACCTATGGTGTGTGAACAAGGTCTGAAAAGGTATTAAGCAGCCTACAGCCCCCTCCCACTCACCTGCATTGCAGGACCAACAATGCAATGGGGAACAAATGAGGCCGCAAGATACACCTACAACAGACCATGTGACACCGGCTTCCAGGTGCAACAGAATGTTTACCAGCCATATGCAATGGCACATTCAATACATATAAAACAAGAATCACAGAAATAAACGTGGCCTAAATGGGTGGGACTGCTCCAAACCCCAAACACTGTGGCGTGTTTCTAACTGGGGGGGCAGTTCCTCCGCATGTGGTTCGCTGCGAACACCTATCCCCAGCAAAAATTGCATACAATGGAGGATACCGGCGCGAACCACAAGCACCCCACAAACATCCTACACAAAATAAAACATGTGCGGATGAAAATATATAAACACATAACTCACAGAAAAAAGATGCACCACATGGATAAGCAACTGACAACACTGGCTAATCCCTCACTCGGATGTTAAAAGCTGAGAGATTCGCCAATATTTCCAATCAGGAACATATCGGAGCCCCTTTAGGCACCACTTCACGGTATCTCAGCATGACATGGGGTCCTACCACTAGACTACCTATGGTGTGTGAACAAGGTCTGAAAAGGTATTAAGCAGCCTACAGCCCCCTCCCACTCACCTGCATTGCAGGACCAAGCATGACATGGGGTCCTACCACTAGACTACCTATGGTGTGTGAACAAGGTCTGAAAAGGTATTAAGCAGCCTACAGCCCCCTCCCACTCACCTGCATTGCAGGACCAACAATGCAATGGGGAACAAATGAGGCCGCAAGCTACACCTACAACAGACCATGTGACACCGGCTGTAGGCTGCTTAATACCTTTTCAGACCTTGTTCACACACCATAGGTAGTCTAGTGGTAGGACCCCATGTCATGCTGAGATACCGTGAAGTGGTGCTTGAAGGGGCTCCAATATGTTCCTGATTGGAAATATTGGCGATTCTCTCAGCTTTTAACATCCGAGTGAGGGATTAGCCAGTGTTGTCAGTTGCTTATCCATGTGGTGCATCTTTTTTCTGTGAGTTATGTGTTTATATATTTTCATCCGCACATGTTTTATTTTGTGTAGGATGTTTGTGTGGTGCTTGTGGTTCGCGCCGGCATCCTCCATTGTATGCAATTTTTGCTGGGGATAGCCGTTCGCTGCGAACCACATGCGGAGGAACTGCTCCCCAGTTAGAAACACGCCACAGTGTTTGGGGTTTGGAGCAGTCCCACCCATTTAGGCCACGTTATTTCTGTGATTCTTGTTTTATATGTATTGAATGTGCCATTGCATATGGCTGGTAAACATTCTGTTGCACCTGGAAGCCGGTGTCACATGGTCTGTTGTAGGTGTAGCTTGCGGCCTCATTTGTTCCCCATTGCATTGTTGGTCCTGCAATGCAGGTGAGTGGGAGAGGGCTGTAGGCTGCTTAATACCTTTTCAGACCTTGTTCACACACCATAGGTAGTCTAGTGGTAGGACCCCATGTCATGCTGAGATACCGTGAAGTGGTGCTTGAAGGGGCCCGATATGTTCCTGATTGGAAATATTGGCGAATCTCTCAGCTTTTAACATCCGAGTGAGGGATTAGCCAGTGTTGTCAGTTGCTTATCCATGTGGTGCATCTTTTTTCTGTGAGTTATGTGTTTATATATTTTCATCCGCACATGTTTTATTTTGTGTAGGATGTTTGTGTGGTGCTTGTGGTTCGCGCCGGTATCCTCCATTGTATGCAATTTTTGCTGGGGATAGCCGTTCGCTGCGAACCACATGCGGAGGAACTGCCCCCCCAGTTAGAAACACGCCACAGTGTTTGGGGTTTGGAGCAGTCCCACCCATTTAGGCCACGTTTATTTCTGTGATTCTTGTCTTATAAGACCATTGCCAGATACAAAAAATGCTTTGCATAATGGTGGTAAAACAAACCCCAAAAAGCAATGTCAGAATTGTTGCCGTTTCTTTATCCGGCTTCCCAAAAAGCAAAATAAAAAGTGATCAAATTGTCAATGATAATGGCAACTCATCCCCTCAAAAATAAGCCTTTACACATCTTTGTTGAGAGAAAAATTTAAAAACATATGGTTCTTAGAAAATACCTCCAGTGGTACCCAGAGGCTATTCAAAAGCAACATGTTACCCATAAAATAATCCAAAAAAAACTGTATCTGAGATAGCATGCCTGGTTTAAAAGCGTTTATCCTGCTGACAAGTGCTCTTAAGCTATGACATGGAGAAACTTGAACACTGGTTCTCAACTTTAAAAATTGGTCTAACAGATGACCCAAACTTAGCTGTTACATGTATGGGGTCCATTCATTGCTCTTCTTTACTGGTTTTGGTGGCAAAAGATTCTATAGACACCCCAGGCATAAGACTCCTGGTCTTCTTGCAATCTTTATATCTGACACGTATTTATCAGCATTAGGAATGCTAGCAATGTCAAAGTCGTGTGAACTGGCCGTTCACTTGAACCTGTGTCACTCCTCGTCTGAAAATCTTGATTTTACCGATGTGATGTCCTTTACCAGGTTTCCAATCTGGTCAATGGACAGGGGAGCCACTTTCATTGTGAGCGGCGACGGATATATTCCTCTTGTTGGTGAATGTGCAGCTGAGGTGGATTCAGGAGTTTACACATGCAACAGGGAGATTAAGATTTTTGCACCTATCCACAGTGGAAAGTGATGTCACTTTCCATAGACCATACCAGAAACCTGATAAAGGATATAACGTTGGCCTAAGCAGGGTTTCATAAGAGGATTGTTCTAGAGTAACCAATCCACACAACTTTGAGATGTTAAGTACGGTATATTAAAATATTTCTTTCACGGGTAACATATGAGTAATAAAGATTGATTTGTAGGGCCAGCTGGGCCATGGAGAACTTCTTTAACCCCTTAACAGTCAAATTGAAATTGGAAAAACCTTCCTTAAAATGTTACTTTTTTAATTGTAGATCGTTAATTTAGGTCTGTAATAAATATAGCTGGCATACAACTCAAGGGACACAAGTGCATTTTAACCCTTTAGTGACATAACAAATTTCAGCATTAAGGACCACTAACATTTTCACCCTCTGTGTTCCAGAAGTCATAACTTTTATATTTTTTCTTCAATTTAGCTGTATGAGACCTTGAATTTAGTGGGGCGAGTTGTGTTTTTTTTTTTTTTAGAATCTATTTTGGGGTTTATATACTGTATTAAATAACTTATTTTGTTTAGGGGAAAAGAAAAAAAAGCATTTTAAAAATAACATTTTGTGGAATTTATTTTTAGAAACATTTACTGTCTGGTTCAAATAACATGATACTTTATTCAATGCAACACTACTATTATGATGATACCAACTTTGCTACTTTTTTTTTTTTTTATATTTCTTCTCTTCTCCCTGCAGCCTATCAGTTTCCCCATTGCCCCCTCCTTCTCCAAAGTGGATGAGATCACAGCTTTATCTATTTATATGTTGGGCTGGGTAGCAGACAGGTCTTTGAAAGCTGGCTATCTAAGCTTTAAAACAAGACTAGAATCACAGTGTTATCTCAACTACTTTGGGAGATAGAGGTCTTAGAAATTGGGTCAGGAGTGAAAGCAGCTGAAAACTACTTTCATTTTCAGCTACTATCACTCCCGTTGGTCTTGTTAAAGTTTAGACTGTCAGCTTTCAAACTAGGCCAGGCCTATCTCTCTAGCTACTACCAAATCTGAGATATGAGGGGTTTAAACAGCTCATACTCTCTCACCCTTCTCCTTAAACTCTCTTGGGTATAATCTGTTTTATCCTTTTCTCTCAGCCTTGTTTTTTATTCCTGGACTTCCAGGAGCCAAAATGTTTTAAGTTTTTGTTTCACATAGTTGTATGAGGACTTTTTTTTTGTCTGACAATTGTACTTTATAATGGCACGATGCAGTGGGAAACAGGAAAAAATTCCAAATGGATCTCAAATTTGAAAAATAAAAATAAAAAAACTCTACCATAGTTTTATGGGTTTTGTTTTTACAGAATTTGAGGGCTTACATGTATGCAATTAGCATTATTGCCTATTTTAGACATTAGTACTGGTTTAAAATGTTAGTGCTGTTTAAAATGGCAGAAACCAGGGAGCTCGCGAGAGGGTGACATTTTAAATTCCTGCCCGCATGGCAGCGGTTCTGAAGGGGTTAAATATAACACGTGTGATGGACGCACTACTGCGACCTACAAGCATCATGCTCCTTCTTTGCTCATCAGCAAAAAGGGGAGAGCACCTCAGTTTTCTTGTGCATATACAGGTGAAGCCGCTTACCACCGTCCTATGCTCCTTCTTTGGGTTCAAAATATATATATGTGACCCTTTTTAGATTGTAATAGGGCTCTATATTATCATAATATGTTTTTATTAGGGTGCTCATTTTCAGTACAGAAATTGTACTGTTATTCTCAGTGTGCAGCCCTTCTTTCAGTTACCATGACAACCAGCATTGGCCTGTATGCACTATCATACGTGTCCAAGATACATTGTAACCCTGGTCTTTTTATATGCTTTCAGCACTCTCTCAAAGTGGTTATCAGCAGCTCATGATTCTAGGTTTATGAGAGCTTCGAACATATGGAGCATGTCACAGTTCCTATTCTTGGAAGGTAACTGTCTTCAAATCATTATGCATTTTACTATAAAATGGGAAACCCAAAAACTTACATAACTATAAAATGGAAAAATTAGCGCTCCTGGCACACACAATTTTCCAAGGGGAACCAACATGCAGCAGTGGTTTCTGTGCAATATAGTATTAAAGGGGTTGTGCAGTGCAAACATATTTCTAACCTATCCTCAGGACAGGTCATCAATATCACTTGAATGGGACGGGCAGTTGTAATTACACTGTCTCACCTCCACAAGTGAGACGATGCGCCAGTAATTTTGAAGTGGAAACAGGGCTCATACAAGTGCAGCTACTCCTTCGAACATCTGAATGCCGGGGGTGCTGGGAGTCAGACCCTCACCGATCTGATACTGATGACCCATCCTGGGGATAGGTCATCAGTATCTTTGCACTGCACAACCCCTTTAATATAGTCATTCAGAAAAATAGGCTGTCCTTGAAATACAAGGATGGATCACATGTGCAAGAACGGGAACCACTCCTATAAAGTAGCTGTCCGTTCTGGTTCCCCTCTTTGATATCAATTTGACAGCAGTTGCTTTTATGAGATAGTCCCTGTCTGCCACTGCTGATTATTTCTAATCACCAGTTCCTAGCGGGCTTCAAACAGAGAAACATTACGACCAACAAAAACGTGTGCCAAACTTGAATCTTCTTAGTCAAGCAGCTCTATTCATGATGTATGCAGATTAAAAGGTGATATTGAATTAAAAAAGAAAAATACCAGTAACCAAGTTTACAATGTAATGCACACATAATGTGCTCTAAAATAAACTGTAAGTCGCCATAGGGATTTGACAAATGTGTGCTGGAAAACGTTTTGGCGCCATAAAAACTGCCGCCGGCCAAAAGTAGTAACATCTTTTCATAATTTATGCTCTAGTTTGTTTATTCAACTGGAACTTTTTAGCATGCTGCTATATATCTTTGCAAAGTGAACATACACAGTATATACATTTTAAACAATTCAGGAGCCGATCACAAATTGTTTGTGTACCTGCATTGTTCAGCTAATTGCACAGTTTAACACTTTTTACCTGGAACATGCTTGATCGCCACTGAGCCTATTTCTCTGATCAACGGCGATCAGCTACTATTGTTGGAGCAATGCTTATCCGATTAGCCATTACCCTTTAAATCAGGGATGCTCAACCTGCGGCCCTCCAGCTGTTGTAAAACTACAGCTCCCATCATGCCTTGCTGTAGGCTGATAGTTGTAAGCTGTTCGAGAATGCTGGGAGTTGTAGTTTTGCAACAGCTGGAGGGCCGCAGGTAGAGCATGCCTGCTTTAAATGATCGATAAAGAGCAGTTCTCTGTTCAGACTCATAGAGGAGAGTCCTGAATCTGAAACCCCTCCTATTATGATTCCATTTAAATGTAATTTTTATTAAATTTTATCAGTTAGTACAAACATAAGTAGAAATGGGTGTAATTTGATTCAATATCAAGTAGAGGTATTGCAAAATGAATCAACAAACACATATTAATTTTCTGTTTCTCTGCATTGGTATCATTACACAATAAACATGTATTTATAAGAGGGCATGAAAATTTGTCCCGATCATGTGATCATTGCACAGTACAGTTTTCAGAGTCTTTTCTAGTAATAAACCAGGAAAGATTTTCATCCTTTTGAAGTAGAGAAATCCATTCAATGATGGCAAATAGAGGTCTTAAAGTTACTTATAATGTAGAATAAATAAACTTGCGGCACTCACTGCATCACTTTGCACTTCTTCTATTCTATTTTAAAACATAGTCGCCGATGCGGGCACTCGCAGAGTCTCAGGCAATGGCCATTTGTGTGTGGGAGGCTAGACAAAGCGCGGTCAGCGTGAAACAGTTGCCTGAGACTGTGTGAGTGCCCGCATCGGCAACTATGTTTTAAAATAGAATAAAAGAACTGCAAAGTCATCCGTTGAGTGCCGCAAGTTTATTTATTACACATTACAAGTGAATACGATCTTATGTGCTGATGCTGTGGGGATGTTTTTCAGCAGCAGGGACTGGGAAACTGGTCGGAGTTGAGGGAAAGATGGATGATGCTAAATAGAGGGATATTCTTGAGCAAAACCTGTACCACTCTGTGCGTGATTTGAGGCTAGGACGGAGGTTCACCTTCCAGCAGGACAATGACCCCAAACACGCTGCTAAAGCAACACTGGAGTGGTTTAAGCGGAAACATGTAAATGTGTTGGAATGGCCTAGTCAAAGCCCAGATCTCAATCCAATAGAAAATATGTGGTCAGACTTAAAGATTGCTGTTCACAAGTGCAAACTACAAAATTTGAAGGAGCTGGAGCAGTTTTGCAAGGAGGAATGGGCAAAAATCCCATTGGTAAGATGTGGCAAGCTCATAGAGACTTATCCAAACCGATTTGGCGGCTCTACAAAGTATGGACTTTAGGGGGGTGAACAGTTATGCACTTTGAATTTTTCTGTTATTTTATACTATTTGTATGTTGCTTCACAATTTAAAAAAAAAATAAAAAATCTTTAAAGTGTGCAAGTTCTGTAAATTAAATGATGCAAATCCTTAAACAATCCATGTTAATTCCAGGTTGTGAAGCACCAAGACTCGAAAAAAGTCGGGGGGGGGGGGGTGAACACTTTTGCAAGGCACTGTACATTACTTACAAACATGCACCAGTCTCTCTGTCACTCTCTCTGCCTATCTTGTCTCTAGCAACGCCTCCCTTCTCCTCCTTGCCCCTCTCCTCCTCATAGACTTTTATATAATCTGATTTTTCAGTGAGCAGGCAGCCAGTCATTTAAATCAGATCAGAGTACTGTTTCACAAATTGCGGGAAAAACGGATACTAGCTGTGTGCCTTCTGCATTTTGTGGAATGGAACGTTCAGCCCATAATAGAACACTCCTATCCTTGTCCGTAAACAGGGACAAGAATAGGGTATGTTCTATATTTTTGCAGATGTCACAGAACAGACAAATGGATGTGGACAGCACTTAGTGTGCTGTCTGCATCTTTTGCGGCCCCATTGAAGTGAATGGGTTAATATACAACCTGCAAAAAATGTGGATCGGATGCGGACAAAAACAACAATCATGTACATGAGCCCTTAGCGAAGAGCAGGGGGACAGGAGAGGAGCCTAATAAGAGAAGAAAAAGGAAGCATCTTTCTTTCATAAGATATATTACAAAGTTTTTGTATTCACCTGTACTATTCATTTATAGAAACAAATGAAACAACATCTACTCTTTAAAACTTTTGAGGAATTTAACTTTTTTTCTCTAAAACTGAAATACCACATGTAGCAATTTGGGAAATACAGTTGGCTCTTTCAGTCTGCAGGTAGGTTGTGTCCTAATCAAGAAAGCACACGTTAGGCTACTTTCACATCTGG